>ML818119.1:89398-102041 GCA_009831015.1 Picea engelmannii
TGAGAACGTTATTGATAAGTTTAAAAACACTGAGGGCTGGTCAAAAGAGATTAACTGCAATATCAGAGTCAAACAAGGTTGTCCCTTGTCCCCTACCCTTTTTGGCATATACATTGATAAATTAGAAGAATGCTTGAAAAAAGAAGGTTGTGTCGGCCCTACTCTCACTGGTATAGTCATCAATCTTAGTCTTTATGCCGATGATATCGTTCTTATGGCAAGGAGTACCCATGATCTTGAAAATCAACTAAGAATCCTCAAGAATTTTTGCTCCAATATGGGTATGATTGTTAATACTGATAAGACTAAAGTCATGATTATTAAATCCAATAAGATCCCTTATGATACCTTGGTATATGACAACAACAACTTGGAGGAAGTGACTTCATACAAATATCTTGGAATTGATATTCACCACAAGCTTAATTGGAATTATAGCATTGAGAAAAAGATTATTGGGGGATGGAAAGCTTATTATGGGCTTGAAAACAATTGTAAATCAACTGAACTTTGGAGTTGGGACAAGAAGAAACTCCTCTTTGAGACTCTTGTTACACATGTTATTCTTTATGGATGTGAAGTTTGGGGCTGTAGTATCTCTCGTGAATCCTAGAGAAAGATAGAGAAAATACAAAAGAATTTTATAACCTATAATCTCAAAATTAAAGGAAATACACCCTATCCCATCCTCCTCGTATAAATAAGCCTCTCTCCCATTGAGAGCATGGCTATGACTAGATACCTAATGTATAAGAACAAGTTAAACAACATGGAAGACAAGAGACTACCTAAAATTGCTTCCAAATCAAGTCATAACCACCATCGACTCAATCGAGGATGGCATAAAGACGCCCAATCTTGGTTAAACTATTGGGGAATCATGGAAGAAACCATTTTGCAGAATAAAGATACTATTAAAAAAAATGTCAAATCAAAATTTAAGGAAAAAATGTGGTGTGATAAAGAGTTAGAGAAAAAAAGAAAATCAAGGTATTATAAAGATGTAATCAACCATAATTTAGAAGATCAAAATTATCTATCTATTTTGTCAAGTGTAAAGAAAAAAATAAGCATTGCTAAGATAGGAACAAATTCTCACGAGCTCCATAGTGAAACTGGGCGTTGGTCAATTCCTAAAACGCCATGGGATGAAATAGTGTGTCAACTTTGTGACACTAAGAAGGTCGAAGATGAAAAACACTTTCTCTTAGATTGTCCAGCCAATACCCATATTAGATCTCATTTTCAAAATATTGATCACACTACCAACCTTCCTAACCTCTTAACTCAACAAAAGTATGGTGATCTTGGAAAGGTTCTCTTAAAGCTTTTCGAGCACATAAACAAAATTCTAAAGAATCACAAGTAATCACTTACCCTCTCAAGGTCCGATAGACCAATTAGGTCTTAGTGGACGTTAATCATCATCATCATCATACTTAATTTTATTGAAGTGATTAAAAGTGTAATATTTTTTTTTTGTTTGTTAATTTGTGCGGTACCTGTTGGTTACGCGATTAACCTGTGGCTTGAGAAACCGTGACTTAGGGGCATCTAAGCCGTCAAAATCACCCGGGGATCGCACCCGGCCTGAGCCACACCAACCCTTAACATGGTTGGATTTTTTGTCCCCGCAGGTTTCGAACCGGTGACTTTAACAACACGGAGTGGCTTAACAACACACTCCGTCACCGACTGTCCTACACCTCGGGGACCGATTAAAAGTGTAATATTATCCATTATTAGAAATTGAAAATTTCTTATTTCAAATTTAAAAAAAAAAGTATTATTAAAATAGTAAATATTTCATTCTTCATTTAATTTTACATAAATATAAATACTTATTTTATTAAAATAGTTACATAAATATAAATACTTATTTTATTAAAGTAATTAAATATATCTATTATTTCAAATTTAGGGAAAAAAAATATTTTAGTAAATATTTTATTCTTCATCTAATTTTACATAAATACATATTTTATTAAAGTAGTTAAATTTTACATAAATACATATTTTATCAAAGTAGTTAAATATGTAACATTATGGTTTATTAAAAATTCAAAGCTTGTTATTTCATATTTAATTTTACATAAATATATATTTTATTAAAGTAGTTAAATATGTAACAATGTGGTTTATTAAAAATTCAAAGTTTGTTATTTTATATTTATGGAAAATTTATAATAAAGAAAAAATTCTAATTTTGTTAATTAAAATAGTAATTTGATATACATATAAAATTTAAAAGTAAAAAAAAAAATTGAAAAAATAATTTAAATGGTCAAAAAAAAATCTAATTTTAATCAAAGTTGCATGAAGTATTAAATCTATAAATTGTAGTCAAAGTTGCATGAAGAAAACAATAAGTTGTAGTTAAAGTCGAGTGAAAGTCTACAATGAATTACATTCAAGCAGTAGTATAGATTGCAACACAACTTCAACTACTTTTCTATATATATAAATATAAGGGAAAATTAACTTTAATTTAATATAATTAATATTTTTATAAAAATATAAGGAAAAATTAACTTTAATTTAATATAATTAATATTTTCTGAAAATACAGGGAGAATTAACTTTAATTTAATATAATTAATATTTTAAAGTTGCACGAGGGTTTTAAATCTATAAAGTGTAGTCAAGCTGAGTGAAAAAACATAATTTGTTGAGAAAGTTGCGTGAAGGTTTACAGCATTCAGACAGTAGCAGAGATTGCAGCACAACCATGGCAGGTCGGGGAGATTGCAGATTCTTAATTGCAGTAATGGATGTGGTGGCATTCCTGGTAGTAGCGGGAACCGGCGTCAAGGGAGCCGATTTCTCTCCGGACTGCACAAACCCCATCCTTAGTCTTTCACCATGCCTCGAGTTCGTCACTGGGTTAGGCAACGCCGCGGCACAGCCAACCGAAGACTGCTGTCCGGTGCTGGCTAACGTTCTTGCTCACGAGCCCGGCTGCCTTTGCCTGCTCTTCGGGAGCAGCGATTTATTGGGGTTTCCCATCGATCTAACCCTCGCTGTATCTCTCCCTGCGGCTTGTAATATCAGTGCTTCCCCGGAGACATGCAAAGGTACTGCGTTTCTGGGTTCTTTCTCCCCAAGATTTGAAGTCTTGATCCGCATAACGCTTTTTCTTATAAATTTAATATTTGAAGTCTTGATTCGCATAACGTTTTTCCTTATAAATTTAATATGGCTCTGCAGATATTTCTTTTACGCAGGTGTCTACCTATGTTCCCCCGAAACGAGGTATTGCTAATTTATCCTTTAATGGTTTAATGCATCATTTAAATTCTTTAAAATTTGTCGGACTTTTTTAAAGGAGAGAAAATTTGGTTTTGTGCTTTCAGAATCGAATCCTTCTCGTGTTAACGCGCGATCAGTTCGATATTCAGATACTGACTCCATCGAGACACTGACTCCGATTCCGGGTCCTGACTCCTTCGAGACACTGACTCCAATTCTGGGTCCTGTTTCGGTTCCGAGATCTCCGTCTGAAAGCGCAAACGCTAAGGACAATGAGGGTGGCCTTTGGGAACCCCTTATCAGGATTTGGGAATGAATTATTTTTCATAGCTGTGCAAAAATTCCCATTTTCACTTTCGCTTAAATAGGGCATGTAAATTCAGCCTTACACAAATAATATTTTTTTGTTGCTGAACTCATATTCTTTGTTGCTGAACTCAAAGTGGAAATTACCATTTTCACTTTCTCTTAAATAGGGCATGTAAACTTTATGGGAATCTCTGATGAGGATTTGGGAATGAATTATTTTTGCATTATTTTTGCAGAGCTGTGTAAAAATTCCCATTTCCATTTTTATCAGGATTTGGGGATGAATTATTTTTGCAGGGCTGTGTAAAATTTCCCATTTCCATTTTCCATGTTAGGTAAATTTTATAAAATAATATATTCTTTGTTATTGAGCCTTACACAAATGATAAATGATATTCTTTGTTGCTGAATTCATAATGAATATCGTTGTAATAGCTTAGAGACTTTAAAACAATAGATCATTTTTCAAAGTTTTAATATAAAGTTATGGATAGAAGTCTCTGCTTGTGAAAATTGTAAGGTAGGGAGAATTTTAACGTGAAGTAGTAGTTTACCAATTATTGGCAGGCATTATTTGAGTGAGTTCCGTGACTCGTAAGCTACACATTTAATTTAACTGAAGTTGATGGTTGTAGGGCATAGTAGTGTAAACTAAAGAGGAGCAAAAAGTAGAAAAGCCGAAATATATATAGAGATTTTCCTTGTCCAGTCAGGCCTTTGGCCGTGTTATTTTCAACCCACGACGCACTATGATATCAACAACCTTTTGTTAGCTTGCAGATCTGGAAAATTTCAAGTGTTGGGTACGTGGAAAGAAACATCTTCTTATTCTCACTTTCAACGCACAATGCACCTCATCTGCCATTCTTTCAACTCGAGATCGCCACACGTAAACTGTTAGAATCGGGCGGCCTGCACAAATGTTAAAAACCAGAGAACACCAATCACACTAAGTATAACCATGCATCTATAGTATGTAACCATGCATCTATAATATGTGATACTCGTGCTTATCAAATACAGAAGCATCTATTTTCATTTTCTTTAGCTTATTGCATGTGAAATATTTGAACATTTTCATTGCAAACATCAACCTCCCAACTAACATAGGATATATGAGACATATAACCCTTTTCTTCTCCATTATTTAGGACATAAATCTGAAGAAAACTTACAATGGAAAGCCAAAGAGATATTTACTGGTTTCACATTATTCATACTGAATTTCCTTAGTATTTCTTCACATACTTGTTTTGTGATAACAAAATCTTACAATCTTTTGCGTCTTCATGTATTTCCATGCCCAAGATTTGTTTTCGCTGCTCTAGATCCTTCATATCAAATGACCTCGCCAATTGAGCCAACTTGCTGATCTCAACCATGCTTGTGCTTGCTACAAGCATAACATATGTCACCAATATAATGAATATACCATAAACACAATGGTTATACTTACTTTTTGTAAATTTGGCTACGGAATCAAACATCTTGTACCATTCCTTGCTCAAGCTTCATCACATACAATGACTTCATGAGTTTGCAAAAAAATCTCCCTTTGTGATCATGAAAAGATCCTTATTTTTCCATATACACATCTCTGCTAATGATGATTTGTGGATAGTAGGATCCCACAATCTGCATTCCTTAACTCCATCACCATAACCAACAAAGATGCACTACCTTGAACGAATTGGTCTATCGGACCTTAAGATTCGCTAAGGTTTATACATTTTAAAATAAATTTCCATCCTTAAAATCATCCCTGTTTAGAAATACTTATCCAATAATAATAACCCTCAAAGCCAGAAGTTAGACCCACATATATTTGAAACCATTGGTCGATCGAAATTGTTTAATCTACATACAAGCTTTCGACATTTTGTAGTTATAGCTCATATATTTATGAGACACTCACACTGAAATCATTTGTTTTCCATTGATTTAGGCATAAGGGGTTTTTAACAAAAACGATTTATGCTTGGTGAAAAATTTAAGAAATTGGGGTTCCAAGAAAATGGGTTTTTTAATGTTGGGCTGCCTCAATAGTGGAAGCCATATTATGTCATTATAGTGAGATGTGTTGATTTTATTATAGAAAAGTGTGGTTTTTAAAATTGTTGTCCATATTCATTTGCATGCGTATTATACTAGCGAAACAAAGATCTAGATGGAGAGAAGTATGCAATCAAGTTGATATTTTCGATGAGGGAATGATGATACAAGGAACAAAAAACTAGATTAATTATTATGATAAGAGCATCATGCAATGCAATTTTACACACACACACACACACACATACCACAACCATAGGAAGTTGTGGGAGACCGTGCACTAGAGCCAGAAGAAGCAGATGGATGGAGATTAAAATTATTCACACAACTTTTCTTTGATAGCTTAGTCAGTCAAGGCTTGTATATGTGCATTGTTAATTATGTTATGAAGCATCTACAATCAAACAAGGGAAGTTGCAGAGGAGGAAGTCCCTGCATTTTCAGAATGAGGTTTTTTTAAGTCTGTTAAAATATTGGGAAAACATTGAGCCTTCAAACCATAGCTGGATTCACCATACCATTCAACTACACTTTTTAGAAAGAATCTTCTAGTGGAGATTGCAAAAAATCGTGGCATTTTATGTTGAGATGGTTCTTCAATATCTTTCACATAAATTTTTACAATTATATGTGATGGATTTGGAAGAATTTAAAGAACCAGATGGTATACACAAAATTTGTTTTCTTTGTTAAATCACACACATATGTATACATCAAGCTTTGCATCAAGACACACACACTCAGTCTTAATAAGAGTAACAACTTGTTAAGAGAATATTTCAACCTCACACTAAAATAGGATTTGATAGTTGGTTCTTATGACTTAAAATTAAACATTAAAGAAACTCGCTTATTTAACATCTTGAATATGGTGAATCTATCAGAGTGTGTCTTGAGTGTTTTATCGTAAGTCTCTAATGGTAGGAATTTTAAAAATATTGAATTTAGGTTATTATTCGTAGTTTTTCTTTCAAGTTTTTTATTGTAAAATTATGATTAAAAATATAAATATTATAGAAAATTTAAAATTAGAAATATTGCCAAATTGATTAACATAAGAAAATATATTAATATTATTAAAAAAGGTTAAATTAGAAACATTATAAAATTATAATGTATAAACTCTCTAGATAAAGAAAAATTATTAATATTATTAAAAAAGGTTAAATTAGAAACATTATAAAATTATAATGTATAAACTTTCTCGTAGAATAAGAACAATTTTAGTTGAATTCGACCTACAAAAGGGCTTATTGAAGTTCCTGGAAATTGAGTGGAGATGGATGGTTCACACACAAAAACTGGATTATTGGGGGTTTCTGTTCCATGCTCTGCAAGGAGGCAAGGCATTTGAAAAACACTTGTCGAGGGAAAAAAAAAACAATTGGTGTGGAAGGAGGAGTGGTCGGAGCTAGACCCGAATCTGGAATTTTTCGATGAGAAGGGTTCTAATGCACAGGAAGGGGAATCACTTTTCAGCTCAACGAACTCTACTACATTCATAGGTAAGTTAAAAATTTTCTCCCTTGCTCTTTATTCGTCCCTTTCTTTGAAGGAATTGGATTGGTTACATAGTCTTTTTTCATATTTAAATGTTAGGTCAGAACCCTCTGTTAACCTTAGTAAGTAGGAATTTTTTAAACAAAGGCCCTTTGGCTCGGGGTTCCTGGGTGAAGGGTCCATCCCGGGGGAAGTCTTTGCTAAGGATTATACACCAGCTGAAAAAGGGGGAGGGAGAGTGGAGGGGGTGACTGTCTTAGAAGGGGATTTAAAATCTGTTGAGTTAGAGGCTTCGACCGCGAGGGGAGGCTATTTTACTGACTATATTATTTTGGAGGTAGGCAAGGAGGATACCAAAGAGTCAAAAAACCCTATTGTTTTAGAAGAGGCATTTTTGGATGAACCCTTTACTTTATTCAAGGAACCTGGGTTTCGACTGGGCTTGGGAACTCTGTCTTTTTAGAGAAGGTTGCTAGCCAAATTGTTGAGGAATCATTAACTGATGTAATACCTTCTTATAAATAAGTATTAAGTCGAACCCCTTTACATATTTTTTTCGGAAGGAAAACTCACATTGGATCCTACCCGAAAACAAAGCCCAAAATCTTGACTGTTGAAGTAGTTGGTTGGGGGAATAAGGAGTTATCGAAGAAGACATGGTATGTTTTTGGGGGTTTAGAGAAATAATTCTCTCCTATCAAAACTAGAAGTGCACGGAAGATGGTTAAGGAGACAGAACAAATGAGGAATTTATTTGTAGGTTTCGGAGGGTCCAAGGGAACTTAGAGCACACAAATCCCTAGCAATAGGCATTGAATGATAGTGATCTCACTAAACGTCAGAGGAGTGGGGGGTGCTCCAAAATCATTATCCCTCAAAAGACTATTTGATTTGGTTAAACCATATCTAGTCATGATACAAGAAACTATGGTCGATGGATTTAATGAGAGAGAGGTTTTCTCAAAAAAATTCCCTGCCTGGGATTTCTATGCGGTGGATTCAAAAAGATTTTTTTGGGGGCTACTGTCTGCATGGAATACCAAAAAATCTAATTTCAATGCCTTTTTGACTCCTGTAGGAATCTTACTAGAGGGATTCGTAAAGAAGATAAATAAGAATTTGAAGCTGATAAATTGTTATGGGCCACATGTCGATAGACAAAGTTTCTGGAATACTATAAAAAATGATGGAATACTAAAAGATTCCAATCTTATTTTTTGCAGCGACTTGAACTTCACAATTTCTGCGAGAGAAACTTGGGGAAATAATGCTAGAAGCGATTCGTTGGATTCTTACTCCAATCAAATGATTCAAGGAGAAGGTTTAATTGATATATAACTTGTAAATCTTCTACCTACTTGGAGGAATGGTAGGGGAACTCAAGATTATGTAGCAAAAATATTGGACCATTTTTTAGTCAATGAATCTTTGGTGGATTTAGGGAAAATTTTAGAACCTGGGTGGTTAATTTTAAGATATCAGATCATATGCCAGTAGTCTTCCAAATGGAACCAACTCAACAAAAACATAAGGTCCCTTTCAAATTTAATTTAGTGTGAATAAAAGATCCATATTTTGCTTCTTTAGTGCGATCCAACTGTCTTAGGATGGACTAGCCTATCTCTACTTCACCAATGGTAAAACTAGTCACAAATCTTAAATCCTTGAAGTCCCTGGTTACAAAATGGGAAAAAAACAAGAAATTAAAATCTAAAGAAGAACTAGTACAAATTGAAGTAGACCTAGATATCCTTTACTCTACCTTTCCTGGGGTTTTTGTGCAAAATGATGAAAGGGAGTGGATGAGAATGGAGGAAGTTGGAGCTTTTAAAACAAAAAGAGGAGAATTGGAGATAGGAAAACATAATTACGTGATTAAATTTTGGTGATAAAAATACTAAGTTCTTCCATGCCTACACCAATTTCAGAAAGCGGAAAAATACAATTTAGGAGATTAGAAAGGAGGATGGTTCAGTGAAAACTGAGTAGAAAGACTTGGAAAAGGAAGTTGTTACATACTTTGAGAAAAAGTTTAAAGCTCAAGAGGATATTTCTATTATAAAGAAATCAAAAGTGATACAGACTTACCCTAGACTCCTAGACTCTTTTTAGTGGAAGAAGGGAAAATAATTGTTGCACCAGTCTTATTACCCGAGGTAATGTCCACTTTGAAAGGATTTATTGTTTCAAAAATCCCTGGACCTAATGGATGGACAGTTGAATTTTTATTGGAATTTTTGATATTATGGGACAAAATATTTTGGAAGCAGTAGAGGAATCCATAATCAAGGGGAAGATAATAGGGGCACTAAATTCCACCTTTGTAGCACTTATCACTAAAAGTGATAAACTTGAATCTTTTGATGGATTCATACCCATCTCTTTATGTAACTTGGTGTATAAGGTAATTTCAAAATTTATTTCAGTCAGAATCAAATCTTTTCTTTCAAAAGATATAACTAAGGAGCAATTTGGATTCTTGGAAAACAAACAGAACAATGAGGCTATTGGTATAGCACAAGATGACCTACATAGTATAAAGACAAAGAAATCTAAATCTTTGATCTTAAAACTAGATATGACAAAATCATATGATAGGGTTGATTGGAGCTTCCTAAGACTTGTCCTTCTACAAATTGGGATCAATTTGGAACATACTGACTGGTTAATGGGGTGTGTCAGTTCAACAAATTTCTTGGTGTTAATCAATGGAAGCCCTACTATTTTTTTAGAAGTTCAGGAGGACTTAGACAAGGTTTTCCCCTTTCTCCATTGTTTTTACTTATAGTGGAAGGACTTAACAGAATACTAAAGAAGCTTGTTGAAGAAGACAAAATACATGGAGTTGCAGTAGCAAAAGGGATTAGAATTACTCATCTACTTTTTGTAGATGCTATTATTGTTTTTGGTAGAGGATATTTGATAGAATGGGGGATGTTTAAGAAAGCACTTGACTTGTTTAACAATGCAACTGGAATGACTTACAATGCTCACAAGTCATAATTTTTGAAAGCAGGTTGGACTATAGAGTGGTTAATACATTTGAAGGAACTACTATCCTATGAGTTGAAACCATTAGATGATGGCTTTAAATTCTTGTGTTTTTTTCTAAAACGAAATGGCTATCTTATTAATGATTTGAGGTGGCTGCTTAAAAAAGTGGAAAAAAAGATCCAGTTGGTGTCATAAATGGCTTACATTGGGAGGAACATATATTTTGGTGAATTTAGTATTGGAAAGCATTTTGGTGTACTGGTTGTCTTTGGAAAAGATTCCCAAAAGTATTTTGAATAGGATTAGAAGGCAGATGTTTAATTTCTTGTGGTTGGGAAACAAAGAAACATAAAGTTTCCATTTGGTCAATTGGGACAGGATTGCAAAACCTAAGAAGTGTGGAGGATGGGGTTTTAAAAATATTTTCAATTTTGGAAAAGCTCTGGCTGCAAAAATCTCGTGGAGGAATCTGTTTGGTATTGGGTTGTGGCACAAAGTGATTCTTAAAAAATATTTAAAAAGAATTTTTGTTATTTAATGGCTTAGAAAAGAGAATTTAAATGTGAAATGTATGTCAAATTGTTGGAAAACACTTACTGATTCTTCGTCTATTGTCACAGATTGGTTAGCTTGGAAGCCTGGAAATAAGGGTTGGTTTGGATCTGCTTATAGGATCTCATTATTACTACAAATTGTCTGAGAGTTTGGTTTCCACACTACACTCAAAACTATTTTCACTCTAGAACAAGTAGTTTCTATTGACTCTGGATTTGCACATGGTTTTAATTGGAAGAATACAGATACTCTTGAACTTATAGGTGAACAAAAAATGGAATGGCAGAATTATGTGAGTGGTCTAAACACTCTGGCTTTGTCTTATCTGATGAAAGAGATAAATTTGTTTGGACTGGGGACAATAAATTAGGGAAAGTGTCTGCAAAACAAGCTTACTAGGTGCAATTTCTAGAGAAAATGGATGCTCATCAAAAGGAATGGATTATTGATATTTGGAAATGGCAGATCCCCTTGTGGATTAAATTGTTTTGTTGGATGATGATAGAAAACATAATTCTCACCTAGGATAATCTGATAAAAAGAGGGTTTACTGGTCCTAGTAGATGTTTTTTGTGTGGCGAGGAAGAAGAAACAATAAATCATACAATGGTAAAATGCCCCTTCACAAGAGATGTGTGGAAATATATTTTAAAATATATTATGTTTTGATCCGAAATCGGATTCAGAAGCCTGACAGGGCTTGAAAAATGCTCAAAATTGAAAGTGCTCAGAATCCAACGAAACCTATGCCATTGCGTCCGTCTCGTCTTCCTAATTCCGGTGGTATATTTACTTTGTCAAACGGAGTCCGTATGGAGAAGATATCGCATTCTGTCCGAAAAGTCAAATAGGCAAAAATTTGCTGACTGTGCAGTCCGTACAGTCCGTACGGACGCTGACATGGCATTTCCATACAACGACATGTGGTAGGTCCGTACAGCAACACGTGGCAGGTCCGTACAACGACACGTGGTAGCCTTGGGCAGTGACACGTGTCAGACAGATTTGGCTTTTTGGGCGTGTTTCAGGATAAATCCGTGAGTGCGGACACAAACCGATCTCCCTAGATCCACCTGGATCTAGAAAAAAACAGGACAAAATATACCACTTTCCCTAGATCTAACTATTGAATTAAATTGGAAGTGAGAAGAAGATATGTACCTTGTAATCGCTTCCTTGGTCTCTGTTGTTCCTTGCTTCGCTCCAACACTCTTGTGTGGTCAAGATCAAAACAACACAAACCAACCAAAGTGAAAGCAAATAATATATCCAATAGCTAATCTATACATATGATCAAGGAATTATGTAGTAAAGTAGATCTCACTTTATGGGAAAGAAATATATCACTGTATCATATTAATTGAAAGAGAAACTTACAACCAGAGCCTTGATGTCGTAAGGTCCCTTCCTACTGTCCTTCGTTCCCCACACACTTCTTGCTCCAAGGATTCTGANACCATAGATCTGATAGCTACTCACAATCTATCTTGACAAAGCAAATCTCAAAGCCACTCTAATCAAGCTAATAATTCCAAGCCAAAGAACCCAAGCTCAAGCTAACTTTCTCCATGAGAACTCCTCTCCTTTTATAAGTTGAAGAGGATAAGGTGACGAGTTTAGGATGATCCCACTAAATCATGAAAGAGAGTAAGATCCAAACCATTCGGATGCCACCTCACCATGGAAGTTTCTCCTTCTAGAAGATTCGAGAAAACGCTCATTTTTCCCACGTGCTGGCATTCTCGCACCCTAGCTATAGTGCAACATGCGAACTGTTCGCACCCTGACTATAGTGCAACCTGCGAGAATTGGTCATTCTCACACCCTGCCTATATAGAAAACTGCGAACATCCCTTTTTATAAGGTTTTTACATAGGAAAATGCAACTTCTTTTCTCAGGAGAAGTTCTTCTCCCTTCTCTCTTTAGGAACTCAGGCCACTATGACCCCTCTGAAGGCAACAGATAGGTTTACATCATTAACGA
>ML818119.1:111532-128042 GCA_009831015.1 Picea engelmannii
CAAAGAAACTCTGCCAAATTGCCAAGCCAGTTCTGTCCCAACCCTTTAGCCTTGCCTCAAGCTTTAGGAGAAATTCATGCAGCAGCAGTTGGAGGACAGAAAGAAGAGGAAGAGCCCAGGATCAGGATTGAGGAACGGTGGCCAATCTCAGAAATCATTGTAAGTTGATTCATATTGAGATTAATGAAAAAGATACTTTTCCCGCCCCGCATACATGAGTCTCATCTATGTTATTTGATTTATGTTTTATCTCTAACCCCCTAGTAGATCAGTAGCATGCATGCATAGTTTTGTCTTGATTGCAGGAAGCTTTGTGGAAGGAGCAGCAGCAGCAAGGAGATAACAACTCAATGGAGGATCTACTTCAACCGTCGGAAAAAGGTTGGTTTATTCTTCCCATGTTTTCCTGAGAAAAGGGGTTGAGATTTTGGGTAGGAGGTTAAAAGTTAAATCTTAAGGGTCATGATCTGCATATAAGTTTAGAGCCCTGGCTTATTAGTCCGTAGGGTAGAATACCCCACAACAGTTACTAGGTTTAGAACTTTCACTCGACAAAGAATATGGAACGGAAGGCGACCTTGCAAGCGAAGAAGGTGAAGAAGACCTTACTGATGAAGACGGTGAAGGATCAACATGAGGTTGATGCTCTTGGGGGGAATTGCATATGACTGAAGCACTAACTGCATTCAGGATTACCTGAGTGGAAAACAACCATACCGGTAATCCAATAGTGAGACCTGGAAGCCTCAAAGTAGAGATGTGAGGAGGACCAATGTTTCCGTAAGAAGGAAAAACAAAAGGTTCCCCTAGAGTAGAGGTTCCTTCATTGGTCATTTCGGGAACTGACGCCATGAAAAACAAAAATCGAATCTAGAGTCCACTAGGGAAAACAAACAACACACGTTAAAAATCTAGGAAGCAATCAAACAAACAAAACCTTCTCACAATGAATGCACTAGTTGGTGATGAAATCCAACGTCGTGGGAACAACGTAAGAAGGGGCTGAGATACAGCGGGTGGAAAAGTTACGTTGACGACCTGCTTAACGGACTTACACCCTGGTGCAAGCTCCCACACATAATCGTGGGTATACCCTCCAAGGATCCCAAGTGAGTTTGGCCAACGTCGATTCCAGGTACTTTGAAGACTTGCCCCTCCACAGTCACCTCGTGTAAAGAACCTAGAGAGATAGGCCACTAAGGTTACCAGCCACTACAGTGATGCCTGGGGAAATAGTCGACAGTCCGATCCACGCGCAAAGGCAGGGTATCTAGCCCGAAATCAACTTGAAAGGCTTCCACTCATCATTGTGGGTATACCTCTCAAGCGACCCCCATAATACACAAAATCTCTACACTAAGACCGACAAAGCAGGGTGAGTAACTCTGCCAGTCTCAATGCGACCTAGTGCTTGACCCTTGTGTGAGAAGGGCTTCCCAGGACAAAATGCAATAAGTGGGTTTAACCGCTCCCTAACTCAAGATTCTATGTTTGTTTGCAGCTTTGGAAAGTTATCTTTCACACCTATTCCAAAGCCCTACAACTAATATAATGTAGGTGTGCTACCAGAAAATATAAAAATGTCTAATCAATTTTTATAAGCGCTTTATTTTATGGCTGTTGTTACTCAAAAGGAAGATGGCGTGGACAATATGGTGTTTTGACCGACTCAAAAATTATGAAAAGATATGAAGATGCAATCTTTCATTTCGATGAAAGCTATGCTACGAGAAGGAGAAAACATTTATCATTCCCATATGCACAATGTCCCAAAATATATTAAACTCATCAATATCAATCATGCAATTCCGCTACTTCAAATGCAAGGATGCCCCCAATCTAATATAAAGCAAGAAATTAAATATTTTTGTTTCAAAAATTTCACTAAAATCAATAATGAACTTTCTTAAAACAAAGAAACCCAAACTAAAAGTTTTCTTTTAAAGCGAACTATTCAGAAGAAATCTGATCTTTCCCTAAACAATTCTAAAGAAAATACATGCTTTGTAATTGAAAGACACTCAAAGCAAGAGACTAATCCTTCAAAACCAGTCAAAGAAAAAGTGGCTAAAAGCAACTCAAAGAATGTCAGGAAGACTGTAAACAGATCAATATAGGCTCCAAAAGTTCAATCCAGCTATTCAAAGCAAAACTGGTCATCAAAAAATGACAAGACCTAATCCAAAAAATTTCACAAACAAGTTCGTAGCCTAGCAATAGAGTTCAGTGTGAGAATTAGGCATTCTCGCAGGCTATACATTGGTAGGGTGCGAGAAGTTCGCACCTAAATGAACAGTAGGGTGCGAAAATCAATGATTCTCGCAGGCCACTAAAGGGTACAGTGCGAGAATGTCTGTAAACAAAAAATTTGGAAAAAGGACAAAAATTTTGAGTGAACTTTCAGATCCAGAGAGTCTTGATGGATCTCCCACAGACTCAAAGACCAGAAAACAAGAAATCAAAGCAAGGGAAACTAGACTAACTAGGAAACAATCCGTTCCCTAGCGGAGTCGCCAATTTTTTTTCAGGATAAATCCATGAGTGCGGACACAAACCGATCTCCCTAGATCCACCTGGATCTAGAACAAAACAAGACAGAATATAACGCTTTCCCTAGATCTAACTATTGAATTAAATTGGAAGTGAGAAGAAGATATGTACCTTGTAATCGATTCCTTGGTCTCTGTTGTTCCTTGCTTCGCTCCAGCACTCTTGTGCGATCAAGATCAAAACAGCACAAACCAACCAAAGTGAAAGCAAATAATATATCCAATAGCTAATCTATACATATGATCAAGGAATTATGTAATAAAGTAGATCTCACTTTATGGGAAAGAAATATATCATTGTATCGTATTAATTGAAAGAGAAACTTACAACCAGAGCCTTGATGTCGTAAGGTCCCTTCCTACTATCCGTCGTTCCCCACACACTTCTTGCTCCAAGGATTCTGAGACCATAGATCTGATAGCTACTCACAATCTATCTTGACAAAGCAAATCTCAAAGCCACTCTAATCAAGCTAATAATTCCAAGCCAAAGAACCCAAGCTCACAAAAGCTAACCCAAGCTCAAGCTAACTTTCTCCATGAGAACTCCTCTCCTTTTATAAGTTGAAGAGGATAAGGTGAGGAGGTTAGGATGATACCACTAAATCATGTAAGCGAGTAAGATCCAAACCATTCAGATGCCACCTCACCATGGAAGTTTCTCCTTCTAGAAGATTCGAGAAAACGCTCGTTTTTCCCACGTGCTGGCATTCTCGCACCCTAGCTATAGTGCAACCTGCGAACTGTTTGCACCCTGACTATAGTGCAACTTGCGATAATTGGTCATTCTCGCACCCTGCCTATATAGCAACCTGCGAACATCCCTTTTTATAAGGTTTTACATGGGAAAATGCAACTTCTTTTCTCAGGAGAAGTTCTTCTCCCTTCTCTCTTTAGGAACTCAGGCCACTGTGACCCCTCTGAAGGCAACAGATAGGTTTACATCATTAACGATCATAGGGATGATGAAAATAATGTGTAACAGGGTGTATGGTTGGACCAATTCGGAGGTGACACGTGTCACCACCGGAAGGGTGACACGTGTCACCACTGGAAGGGTGACACGTGGCACAGGATGACGTCAGCAGCCTATGTGTCGGATGACGTGGTGACCATACGATGACGTGGCACAGATGATGTGACAGGTGACTGGATGTACTGAAGTCGACGTGGCAAGTGACGTGGACCAATGGGCGACTGACATGTGGCAGTTTTTTTGGTCAAATGATTGGGTGCCATGTGGCCCAATCATGGGCTGCCACGTGGAACCCAGGTATTGGTTGAATGTTTTGTTAAAAGATTGTGGAGGCCGTGGGGTTCGACCCCCGGACCTCCCCACCACGCTAAGGCTTAACAAAGTCTGCCCGACCGCTAGACCACACTTTATTCCTTGTTATATGTATGTTCCGATATATATTTTAATTGGAATGTTTTTACGGTTGGGCCGCGACCGGGCCGGGGCCTAGCCCCAGCCCTTGGTTGCGCGTCGTATTGTATATGCCCATACCTTACACCAACACGGGGCCGCGCGGGGGTCTGCGCGGGAATTGAAACTTAGCCCGCGGTCTTATTGGTGTTGTAATATGACCAAGCCATATGTTGTTTAGCCCGACGGTTCGTGTGGGGGTATATTAAAAATGACGCATGGTTTTATGGTTGCAACGTGACCGGAGCTAGCACCGAGGGGCCAACGCTTAGCCAAGGGTTAGCGCTCGGCCATATGAGGCCATAAGACGTTGCTAAAAGGGGAGCGCCAGAGCTCGGGGGGCTAAAGCCCGTTTATATAACTATAATATAGTTGCAAAGTGGGTTTTTAACCAATTTTGGGTTTTTAACTATTGTTAGCCCATTTTTAATGTAATTAATCCATTTTTGGGGGTTATTGGGCAGTTTTGGAGACTAAATTCATGGAGGAAGTTGGAGATGGATAACTAACTTCCCAACTATATAACCTAGGCCTGTTTGAGGCCATGGGGATAGCTTTGAGAGCATTTAGAGCAGAGTTATGCTGAGGAGAAGCCAAGCCAAAGCCAGTTTGAGGCAGAGAAGTCGTTGAGGAGGAGATGTTGTCGGACCATTTCTGAGAGCTCAGGATTTTTTGAATGACTTATGGTTGAGTTTTAATTTTGCATGCATTAATTAACCATTGAGAAACTTAGAGAAAGAATGAGGAAAGAAGAGGAATTATAACAACCATATACATATGTGTAGATCTGAAATGTAATAAAAGATAGCAAACAATAACACACAGATTGATAACGGAGTTCGGCACAACTTTGCCTACGTCTTCGGGCCTTTTCTCTGTGGGGGAGGCTTCTTTATTTCTGTTTGAAAGATCAATAGTACATCAGTGCAATGCCAAATGGCTACAAGACTGATCTGGTCATGTTCGCCCAGATCTCTATAACCATGCACAAAAAACAGCACGCAAAACGGACGTCCGGAGCTCTCAGAAATGGTCCGACAACATCTCCTCCTCAACGGCTTCTTTGCCTCAAACTGGCTTTGGCTTGGCTTCTCCTCAGCATAAATCTGCTCTGAATGTTCTCAAAGCTGTCCCCATGGCCTCAAACAGGCCTAGGTTATATAGTTGGGAAGTTAGTTATCCATCTCCAACTTCCTCCACGAATTTAGGCTCCAAAACTACCCAATAACCCCCAAAAATGGATTAATTACATTAAAAATGGGCTAACAATAGTTAAAAACCCAAAATTGGTTAAAAACCCACTTTGCAACTATATTATAGTTATATAAACGAGATTTAGCCCCCCGAGCTCTGGCGTGCCCCTTTTAGCAAGGTCGTATGGCCTCATATGGTCGAGCGCTAGCCCTTGGCTAAGCGTTGGCCCCTCAGTGCTAGCTTCAGTCACGTTGCAACCATAAAACCGTGGGTCATTTTTAATATACCCCCCACGCGAACCGTCGGGCTAAAAAACATATGGCTCGGTCATATTACAACACCAATAAGACCGCAAGCTAAGTTTCAATTCCCGCGCAGACCCCCGCGCGCCTCCGTGTTGGTGTAAGGTATGGGCATATACAATACGACGCGCAACCAAGGGCTGGGGCTAGGCCCCGGCCCGGTCATGGCCCAACCATAAAAACATTCCAATTAAAATATATATCGGAACATACATATAACAAGGAATAAAGTGTGGTCTAGCGGTCGGGCGGACTTTGTTAAGCTGTAGCGCAGTGGGGAGGTCCGGGGGTCGAACCCCACGGCCTCCACAATCTTTTAACAAAACATTCAACCAATACCTGGGTGCCATGTGGCAGCCCATGATTGGGCCACGTGGCACCCAATCATTTGACCAGAAAAACTACCACGTGTCAGTCGCCCATTGGTCCACGTAACTTGCCGCGTCGACTTCCGTATGTCCAGTCACCTGTCACGTCATCCGTGCAACATCATTGTACGGTCGCCACATCATCCGACACGTAGGCTGCTGATGTCATCCCGTGCCACGTGTCACCCTTCCGGTGGTGACATGTGTCACCTCCGAATTGGTCCAACCGTACGCCCAAAAAGCCAAATCTGCCTGACACGTGTCACTGCCCGAGGCTGCCACGTGTCGTTGTATGGACCTGCCACGTGTCGCTATATGGACCTGCCACGTGTTGCTGTATGGACATGCCACATCAGCATCTGTACGGACTGTACGGACTGCACAGTCAAGAAATTTTTGCCTGTTTGACTTTTCGGATAGAATGCGATATCTTCTCCATACGGACTCCGTTTGACAAAGTAAATATACCACCGAAATCAAGATTAAGACGAGACAGACGCAATGGCACAGGTTTCATTGGATTTCGAGCACTTTCAATTTTGAGCATTTTTCAAGCCCTGTCAGGCTTCTAAATCCGATTTCGGATCATGTTTAAAAAAAAGTGGGACTGTGGAAAACTTAGTGAAAGTTTTTAGACTTGGATTAAGAAAAAGGACAATTGGCTAGAATTACCTTGTTATATTTGTTGAGATATTTGGAGACATAGAAGCTTGATTATTTTTTAGAATCAACCACTATCTCTTCTTAAGGTAGTTAATTGAGTTTTGCAATATTTGGGTGAATACAACAAAACTTTTTCTATCCATACACAAATAGTAGTCCGTCCTCCTTTGCTAGAAGAAAATGTGGCAGTTGTTTTTTTTTATGGTGCCTCTAAAAATGGAGGTGAAAAATGTGGTGCAAGAGCAGTGCTAAAATGTCCAAAGGGAGGTATTTTTAGTATTAAAATGAACTGTGGCACGGGAAAAAATACTAGAGGAGAACTCATGGCACTTTGGAGTCTATTGTTTTTTGTTTACATAAGTAGTTTAATTGTCTACAGTTGTTTGGAGATTCAAAACTAATTGTCGATTGGTTTTCTTATAAAAATATTTTGCAGGAGATTTCTTTACAGCCTTAGATGACCAGAATCCAACAAATGAGTGGAAGCTATTCAACACATATACAAAGAATTCAATAGGGAAGCAAATCAACTATCAAAATAGGCTTTGCTTATGGAGGAAGGTTTTTTATATTTTGCCAAAAGTCTGAATATTAAATTCAGAATTCATGGTTAAGTGTTGACCAACAAATGTATTATAACAATGATTTTTTGGCTTTTTGGCTTTTTTTGTAAGAAGTATATGTGATAAAGCAATTAAATAGAGGAAAGTTTGAATTGTAAAAGGACAGAAGGGTTACTAATCTCTGAGCATATTTTTGTAAAGTTTATTTTATATATCTAATATGGGACATTTTTCCTTTGTGAAAAAAAAAATATTCATAAAGTTTATAAAATCTACATACTTTAATTATAAAATTAAAAAAATACATCTATTTAAATATTAAAATTCAAATATTAAAAATATATATATATATATTAAAAAAATTAAAAATAGAAATATTATAAAATTAATTAAAGTAAAACCATTATGAAATACAAATATTATAAAAAAACCTTAAACTAAAACTAAGCACATTGCAAAATTAATTAAAATGAGAAAATTTGACAAATATGAAAGCTGGGGCTAATTCTAACCTCAAACCATAAGAAAACATGTGGAACTTCAGAGGCTAAGAAGAAAACAAAATTCATAATTTTTATAGAAACGCTATTTAAGTTTCAAAATTGAGATTCTCAACCAAATACGTTTATATATCGTTTCAGAGTCTAATTAAGTAGTTTATATACTGTTCTATGGATAGAAGGAATTGCGTGAGTTTCCTGCGTCGTAAATTACCCACTTAGGTGTTTATCAAATATTGAACCACCCATTTCCATGCTCTTTACATTGTTTTTCCATGTATCATCGCAATCATCAACCTTTCTAGTAACATATCATACATAAGACATATAACCCATTTCTTCTCATTACTTAGGACATAATAGGAAGTAACATATGTTGTAACCCATTATACACATGAAATTCTTTATTACTAATAGGAAGTAACATATGTTGCACCCATTGCAAAGATTTCAGAGACAAACACCCACTCCTAATTTTCAAAACAAGTGACACAGATTAATCTTTATAACTGATAAAAAATCATCTAATAGTTCATAGCCACTTAGAAAAAAATTTATTGATTAATTAAAGAGGAATACATAAACCCAGAGAAACATAGAATATGAAAAGAAGGTGGTGAATCCTGAATATTCAAAACAAGTGACACAGATTAATCTTTATAATTGAGACAAAAGAATCTAATAGTTTGACGCAGACGCCACCCAGGGCACGTCCGGAACTACCAGGACCTTCTTCTTCTCAGGCCTAAAGAGCTACAATGCCCTTCAAATCCCGTATCGGGACCTTTCGTCACCCACAGGATCTCTTATCGACCTCCCTGCAGTCTTATCGGGAAATCGAATTTCGCGTGATCGCGATTTCTGCGCTCACGGATTCGGGTCTCACAAATCCACGAAACCTGATGAGTCTCAATGCCAATACTTCCTCACTCCTGTTAAGGATTTCCCTATCGGGAAATCGGCATATGCGATGTCAAGAGTTTCTCCTCTCGTGAATCCCCGATTCCCGATTGGCGATGGCGCTCCCGCTATGGTGCTAGCCCCTCCGTCTACTCCTTTCCCACGTGACCTACTAGTCCACGCGACCGTGTCCTTCCCCCTTATCGAGATTTCAGAGTTCATGAGTTTTCAATGCGAAGAACTTGCACTCCTAGAATCTACGATCCCCGATCTCCAATGCCACCTGTCCTCTGTCCATGGCAAAGTCCTGGGCCCATTCTTCCATAGTTATCGGGAACTCGCATTTCGGGAATTCACGATTCCTGATGCACAATGTCACAGACCTCACCAAACCTCGATCTTCGATATATGACGCCACCTGTCGTCTCCTCAAGACGAGGCTTAATCCTCCGACACCTGTCCTCCACTCAACACGGCGATCGTATGGCTATCGCGCTTCGGAGTTTCAAAATTCCTCCTGCAGCGATTCTTTCAACAACGAAAATCCCAAAAAGTTGATCCCCGATATTCGTGCGGGTGTTCTCCTCCACGTCACCCCTCCTTGTCGGTATATCGAATATCGCGTGATCGCTAATTCGACTGTAGCAATTCCTTGGTATGGGAAAATCCCGAATGTCGAACCCCGACTCCTCGGGATCCCGTGCCACGTGTCCCCGTAGTGATCGACGGCTCTAGTTGCGTCGGGAAATCTCCAATCGCGATTCCAATGGGCTCAAAACTCTTGTCTTTGAAAACCCCGATTCTCCGATGAAAAAAATGACGACGACGCCTGATCTTTAGCCACCTGTTCCTCTCCAACCGGACGACTTAGATTTTCTCTCGGGATTTCAAGACTTTCGAGACCCCGGTTCTCATGACCTCGACGGCTGACGGTATTTCTCCTTCTGATCTGATGGCTTGGATATACTCTTCTGTGCGCTCCTCCTCCTGAGGCTAAACCGTGCGCTACTTCTCCCAATCCAATGGATGACAGGATTTCTTCACGAGATCCGATGGTTGTCGATCCCCCCCTTTCTATAGGCTCCTTCTGAGCTCCTGCCCTTTGAATCCTCACGGGGTTCTTTGACGCCTGCACTCCTGCAGAGTCTTTGTGCACAAAGCACTATCTGTCTTGAGCTTCCACGAACACTCAGACCCTTTGGGGGATTTGGTCCTTCTTCTCCCTCAGGTGGGGAATACCGACTCCTTCCTGGCTTCCTGCTCAAGCAACCTCCTTGCTGAGTCTTTCTGGGTATTCAGCTACCCAATACAGGTCCCTCAATGGACTCTGCTTTTTGCTTCAGAACTCCAAGAGTTCTTTCCTCCTGTGCCTGCTTGCACACTTACTCAACACCCTCTTGGCGGAGTCTCTTTCCTCAAAATGCTCAGTAGTCCTGGGTTTCTTCCATGCAACCTATGCCTTCACTGGATGCCCTTCTGGCAGAGCTCTCAGAATCCTCAGAGATTCTGGTCCTTCCAAACTTACAACAGAGTTCTTTTCCTTGTGCACCTTTGTACACACGCTCGATGCCCTCTTGGCAGAGCTCTCAGAATCCTCAGTGATTCTGGTCTTTCTGAACTCACAATGGGGTTCTTCTCCAATGGAACCTGTGCGTATCCTCAATGCCCACTTGGCATAGCTCCTACAGAACTTACAGCAAAATTCTGTCTGTGACTGTGTCTCAGCTACACAGCCTTACCTCCTGGGATGTTCAACAACCTCACAGGTTTTCTTCTCCTGAGTTGATGACTTTAGTCTGTGCCTTAGCACGTCTCTTTCTGACTCCTCATGAGTTTAGAAGTGCATCCCCTGTGCACTGGTATTCAGAGTCTGCAACACTCTGTCACGCCCTCATGGCATGAAACCTCAAAGACCCTCAAACCTGAAATCAAATGTAACTCTCTGCAATAGCATGATAACAATGTACACATACAACATATATATGGAACCCACACAGACATGCATATAATGACAGAAAAAATGCAAGAAAAACTGCTCTGTATTAATAATGGCAAATGCCTATATATTTTACAAGGTGTTCCTGAGCTCTCTCGGCTCCTCTCTTACAACCACCTATCTCCTTCTAAGTGAGATCTGAAAATATCTTTTACCTGAGGGCTCTTAGCGCTTCCCTCCAGGTTCACCTACCCTATTCAATTACAATCAATCACAATGAATGGGCTGTCTAGTCCAGGATCAGATCTAGATCTCAGCCACTACACCCATTAAATGCCTATCTTATCTACAGCCTGCATAAAGGCATGGATTTCCTGGCTCACCAGCCTAAGTATTTAAATTACATTCATTACAAATTTAAATGAGGCTGCGCCTCTCTTTCAGCTCTGAATGCATGCGTACTGACGTGGCTGGCTGGTTGGCTGGCTGCGTGGAGTGATGCTCCTGCATCATACTCCACAGCTGCAAAAATCATGAGCTCCTGCTCATGAGCCTCCTCTGTAGCTGTGGGAATCCTCCTCCTGGACCCCAAACGAATTTGTGGAGCTGTCCATCCGCTCCATCTTCCTGCTGCTGCTGCTTCTGCTGCGCTGTTGCTGCTGCTGCCTTTTCTCTGCCCAGCTTCTCTTCGCTGGCAGTGTCTGCTGATTTCAACATCAACTCCATTATCTCCTCGATCACTTCATCCAGATGCTCCAATGGCTGGTTTTGCTGTTGCAGTCTCCTCGGCTGCAAAAAATTTTGGCCATTGGGAAGATCGCTATGATCCCCCATGCCTTCTTGATCAATTTCCAACTTCACCTGTTGGATGTGCCTTCCCTGCACTTTTACCATCTCTTCCAGGGATTCAATTTGTTCCCACAAATCAACAAAACATATGTTGTCCGTGTCTTTTTCATTTGCTGCTGCAAGCTCTCATGCTACATTGTTTTCAGTTTCTCGGCTGAAAATATCGAGCCACTCCTCGGAATGCTCGTTTTCCTCTTTTGCTCCTGCTGCAAACTCCCATGTTGCAGTCTCTTCAGCTTCAATGCTGAAGGCTTTGAGCCATTCCTCAGAATGCTCACTCTCTTCCATCCCTTCTTCTTCTTCTTCTACTGTCATCTCTAATGCTACAATGCTCTCAGCTTCCTGGCTGAATGTCTCGAGACATTCCACCGAATGCTCATTTTCTTCATCTGCTTGGGCATCTCCCAAAGTCTGCTCCAACTCTTCTTCTTTGACAGTCATCTCCAGCTGTGACTGTTCTTCTGTTGTTGTATCATCTACAACATAATTTTTTGTCTCCTCCTGGGCAAATTGTAGGAATACTTGTATTCCCCCAATCATCAGAATATCATTCTGGTCTTTCACCTCTGTCAGCTGCACCTGCTGATCTCTTTGCGAGCTCATCTGCTCTGTCATCTCCTCTGGCTGATCCAAATTTATCTGCTGATCCCTGCCCACCTGGAAATATGGGATGTTTCTGTTGCTGCTTCCTTGGCAGACCATGAGATCAACCGATCCCATCTTCATCAGCAACCCCTGCTGAATCGAATTCTTCATGAGACCTCCCGATGGTCCCAAGTCTTCATCTCTGCCCATATGGCAGTTCAACATGCTTCCATTGCCCTCCCGGCAGTCTTCGATGCTCTCACTGCCCTCCTGGAAGTCTTCGAGATCTTCATCTGATCTCCTTTCATTTCCCAGCTGGCAATGCAAAATTTCCTGGCTATCCTCATGAAAGTCTTTGAGATCCTCAGCCGATCTCATTTCTGTTCCCTTGCCCATCTGGCAATATGGAAACATTCCACTACCCTCTTGGCAGTGTACGAGATCCCTCCGCAGTCTCTCATCATTGCCCAACTGGCAATGTAAAACTCCCTCGCTGTCCACTTGACAGTCTGTGAGATCCCCAGCTGATATCAACTCGTTGCCCTCTAGGCAATCTGGAATTTCTCCTCCTCTGCCTTCCTAGTAGTCCTTGAGATTATCAGATGATCCCAATTCATCCTCTTCATCATCATCATCGAGACCTCTCCCAGTCTCTGGTTCGCATACCTGAACCAATTCTTCATCTTGCCGCATCCGCAGTTCCAGCTTCTCTATCTCTGCTCGTATATCCGCGAGCTCTCTATCCATTTCTGCAAGTTTTTCTTCCTTGCTTTTCTTCCTACGACCTTCAGTAACCATCCTGCTACCTCTATTTGCCTTCGTGGCAGCTTTGTTGCTGTCACTCCACATCAAGAGTGTCTCCAGCTTCATCCTTACAGTCCTGCTGACTGTCTATAGACTGTTGCCTACCTGCAAATAAGTCCTCACAGAGTCCTCAACAACTCTGTTTTCTTCTACCTCCTCTGTCTGCAATATACAAACAGATTTCCTGCTCTGATACCACACTGATGCAGACGCCACCCAGGGCACGTCCGTAACTACCAGGACCTTCTTCTTCTCAGGCCCAAAGCGCTACAATGCCCTTCAAATCCTGTATCGAGACCTTTCATCACCCACAGGATCTCTTATCGACCTCCCTGCAGTCTTATTAGGAAATCGGATTTTGCGTGATCGTGATTTCTGCGCTCACGGATTCGGGTCTCACAAATCCCCGAAACCTGATGGGTCTCAATGCCAATAATTCCTCACTCCTGTCGGGGATTTCCCTATCGGGAAATCGACATATGCGATGTCAAGAGTTTCTCCTCTCGTGAATCCTCGATTCCCAATTGGCGATGGCACTCCCGCTATGGTGCTATCCCCTCCGTCTACTCCTTTCCCATGTGACCTACCAGTCCACGCGACTGTGTCCTTCCCCCTTATTGGGATTTCAGAGTTCGCGAGTTTGTAATGCGAAGAATTCGCACTCCTGGAATCTCTGATCCCCGATCTCCGATGCCACCTGTCCTCTGTCCATGTGTTATCCACATTTTTGGTCATCGAGATGATGTCATGGTAATGTCATGATGATGGAAAATCAAGCTCTTCACTAAAGACATTTTCCTGAGAAAGGTTACACTTATCAGCTTCCAGAAATCACATTTTAAAGATAGTTCGCAGGCTGCCTATATAGCTGCCTGCGAGAATGCCTGATTCTCGCAGGCTGCATTCAGCTGGGGTGCGAACTTCTCACACTGTACTCATGGTTAGGGTGTGAACATGTTTTTAAAGGAGGAAAATGGATAAGTTCTCGATCCTTCTAGAAGGAATCTTCTAGAAGGATGAGTTGGCTTTCGAATGGTTGGCAAAGTACTGACTTTATAGATATCTTGGGATCATTCCCTATCCAAGTAACTAAACTATCTTCTCCTATATATTGAGGAGATTGCTCATGGAAAGGGTTAGAAGCAAGCTAGCAAGAGATTGATTGGAGAACTTGTGCAAGATTGTATGGAGGACTGATGCTACAACAGCAAGAGACAATAACAAGGTCATCATATGTGGTTGATTTTCTTCATGCATGAGCAAGTGTGTGTGTCAGAGCTAGGAGCCATCGAAAGGAGACCTACGAAATCAAGGCTCAGGTTGTAAGTTTCACTTTCAATTAATTCAATACAGTAATGTGTCCCTTTCCCATAAAGATGATATCTCTTTATTACATAATTCCTTGATCATATGTATAGACTAGTCATTGAATATATTAATCTGCCTTTGCTGTGATTGGTTTGTGTTGTTGTGATTGGAACGATGCAAGAGCATCAGAGCAAAGCTTGGAACAACAGAGACATAAGGAAAGCGTTCATAAGGTATGTCCATGATCCTCATCTCTTAGTTCATTCAATAGGCTAGATCTAGGGAAAGTGTAGCATTCTGTCCTGTTTTGTTCCAGATCCAGGTGGATCTGGGGAGATTGGTCTGTGTCCGCACTCACGAATTTATCCTTAAACACCATGGAAAAGGCCTGGGCCCACACTTCCGTAGTTATCGGGAACTCATGTTTCGGGAATTCCCGATTCCTGATGCACAATGTCACAGACCTCACCAAACCCCGATCTCCGATATGCGACGCCACCTGTTGTCTCCTCAAGACGAGGCTTAATCCTCCGACACCTGTCCTCCACTCAACACGGCGATCGTATGGCTGTCACACTTCGGAGTTTCAGAATTCCTCCTGCAGTGATTCTTTCAACAACGAAAATCTCGAAAAGTCGATCCTCGATATTTTTGCAGGTGTTCTCCTCCACGTCACCCCTCCTTGTCGGGATATCGGATATCGCGTGATCGCTAATTCGACTGTAGCAATTCCTTGGTATGGGAAAATACCGAATGCCGAACCTCGACTCCTCGGGATCCCGTGCCATGTGTCCCCGCAGTGATCGACGGCTCCAGTTGCATCAGGAAATCGCCAATCGCGATTCCAATGGGCTCAAAACTCTCGTCTTCGCAAACCTCGATTCTCCGATGAACAAAATGACGACGAAGCCTGATCTTTAGCCACCTTCTCCTCTCCAACCGGACGGCTTAGATTTTCTCTCGGGATTTCGAGACTTTCGATACCCCGGTTCTCATGACCTCGAGAACTCCGATATCCCGATGGCCAAAATCCTGACTGCTATCCCTCGTGCAGCTTCCGCCAATCCAACGGCTGACAGGATTTCCCCTTCTGATCTGACTTCTCAGATCTACTCTTCTGTGCGCTCCTCCTCCTGAGGCTAAACCATGTGCTACTTCTCCCGATCCAATGGATGACGAGATTTCTTCACGAGATTCGACGGTTGTCGGTCCCCCCCTTTCTATAGGCTCTTTCTGAGCTCCTGCCCTTTGAATCCTCATGGGGTTCTTTGATGCCTACACTCCTGCAGAGTCTTCATGTGCAAAGCGCTATCTGTTCTGAGCTTCCACGAACACTCAGAACCTTTGGGGGATTTGGTCCTTCTTCTCCCTCAGGTGGAGAATACCGACTCCTTCCTGGCTTCCTGCTCAAGCAACCTCCTTGCTAAGTCTTTCTGGGTATTCATCTACCCAATACAGGTCCCTCAGTGGACTCTGCTTTCTGCTTCAGAACTCCAAGAGTTCTTTTCTCCTGTGCCTGCCTGCACACTTACTCAACACCCTCCCGGCGGAGTCTCTTTCCTCAAAATGCTCAGTAGTCCTGGGTTTCTTCCGTGCAACCTATGCCTTCGCTCAATTCCCTTCTGGCAGAGCTCTCAGAATCCTCAGATATTCTGGTCCTTCCAAACTTACAACAAAGTTCTTTTCCTTGTGCACCTTTGTACACATGCTCGGTGCCCTCTTGGCAGAGCTCTCAGAATCCTCAGCGATTCTGGTCTTTTTGAACTCACAATGGGGTTCTTCTCCAATGGAACCCGTGCGTATCCTCAATGCCCACTTGGTAGAGCTCCTACAGAACTTACAACAAAATTCTGTCTGTGACTGTGTCTCAGCTACATAGCCTTACCTCCTGGGGTGTTCAACAACCTCACAGGTCTTCTTCTCCTGAGTTGATGACTTCAGTCTGTGCCTTAGCACGTCTCTGCCTGACTCCTCACGAGTTCAGAAGTGGATCCCCTGTGCACTGGTATTCAGAGTCTGCAACACTCTGTCACGCCCTCATGGCATGAAACCTCAAAGACCCTCAAACCTGAAATCAAACGTAACTCTCTGCAATAGCATGATAACAACGTACACATACAACATATATATGGAACCCACACAGACATGCATATAATGACAGAAAAAATGCAGGAAAAACTGCTCTGTATTAATAATGGCAAATGCCTGTATATTTTACAAGGTGTTCCTGAGCTCTCTCGGCTCATCTCTTACAACCACCTATCTCCTTCTAAGTGAGATCTGAAAATCTCTTTTACCTGAGGGCTCTTAGCGCTTCCCTCCAGGTTCACCTACCCTATTCAATTACAATCAATCACAATGAATGGGCTGTCTAGTCCAGGATCGGATCTAGAAAAATACTGAGAGGGGGGGTGAATCAATATTTTGAGCTATTAACAATTTTTCACTTTTCTTTCACTGAAAAAATCTTAGTCTACTTTATAGAGACCAGTTATTGTATATTCTTATGAAAACAGTAGTGCATCCAGGGATTTCTTCATTCATCAGATGTCTTTTAAACAGT
>ML818119.1:142058-165929 GCA_009831015.1 Picea engelmannii
CCATGAACCCCATGAACCTGTAATAGGGAGTTGTCACTAGAGAATAAACCCTTAGTGTTTTCCTTATCCTTATTCATAGCATGAGATCGCCCATATAAAAATACATGTTCATATGCTTCATTTGAAAGACTTAACTCCATCTTGTCATAGTTAAGAAACATTCATGATCTGGTGGCATCTTCTCTTAAACCATAAGGTAACCAATATATCCAATTCCCCTTCCAAGATGACTTTTTCCTATGTATGTATTCTTCAATACTAGGATCATTAGATTTTCCTGTAAAATCCATCTTGTTTTATATAACTAAAAAATAGAACTAAAGTTTTGAAGAAATAACTTAATTTTTAATGGAGCTCCTTTATATATATATATATTGAAATTTGTTATTTTTTCAAGAGGAACTCATATTTACATATGATTTATTTAGGTTCTGCACAAAAATATTTAGAAATGGATCCAAATGCAACCATTCTCTTTCTTCCCTTGAAAAATCTGCAAAAAGAAAATAATATTTTATTTTCTTGCCCAAGAGAGAGCTTTGATATCAATTGTAGTGAACCTTGATAAATAAAAGCTAAAATATAATCCCTTAATCTTGAGAATAAGTCCTTAACTTTAGAAATTCCAAATTCATTCACACCATAAACACCATAAGAAAGTAGAGAGAACTCTTAAGGTAGGGTGGGGTAACACCATCAAATATTTCTTATGGAAGGAATCACTCCATGAGCCATGCTTACTACAATAGAATAACATCCAACATCCAACATATCTCAATACAATGATACTCATGTGTGATTATAATTTCTCATGAGTATTCTTAGGAGCCTATGCCAAAAACCTCTTATTATTATCTTATTTTCTCTAACTACGTAGTGGGCCTATTTCATGATTACCACCACATTATATACATTATAGCCTTGGATACCCCCATAGGTACCCCATATTATCCTCTCTTGCTAAATTACAAACTCCAATATGACCAAGGAAGGTAAAAATCCTTTGATAAAATTATCAAAGGATTTCTAATCAGGAACATACAAATCATATCGTTAATTTTTATTTATTTTATGAAATTCAAGATGAACCAAGTTGTCATGATGATGCATTATAGCATAGAGTTTTATGTGAAGCAAAGGAGGAGAAAATGCAGGCTACTGAGAAGAATGAAACTTGGGAGTTGGTTGAACTACCAAAGATTAAACAAGTAAGGAGTAAAATGGATATATGGAAAACAAACACATGAGTGATGGTAATATTGAAAGGCATAAGGTAAGGTTATCGCCAAAGGACATGCATAAGTATATAGAATAGACTATGAAGAAACATTTGAACTAGTTGATCAATGGGATACAATAAGATCGATGTTAACATTGACAACCCATCATAAGAGGGAAGTTCACCAATGGATGTAAAGTTAACATTCTTGAACAATCACATTGAGGAAGAATTCTATGTGCAATATCCAGTTGGGTTTGAGTAAGGGGAAATTTTAACTATTCACACTTATGTTAAAGTGTATAAAACTTGACAAATATTACTAATTCTTAAAATGTCAACTATAAAATGTTTGTGATATTTTTGTAGAAATTTCTAAATTTATAAGGATTTTATATAGTTTTTAGAAAAATTTGGTAATTTTTAAAGTAAATTAATTTTATCTTATAGAATTTGGGTGATTTGTTTTTGGAAAAAAATGGAAATTGGTGAATATATTTTGTAAAAAAAATGGAAAATTAGTCAAATGGTGAATTTTTACCCCTAAAATTTTTCTTGGTTTAAAGTAGAAGCATATATATAATTTCCGTATAAACTCAAGAAGACATTATCTGGCTTGAAACAAGCTCATAAAGTTCAAGAATTGATGTTCATCTCTTATAGCATGTATTTGTTAGAAGTCAACTGAACTAACATTTTATATAAAAGAGAAAACTAATGAAACTTTAATTGTTTGTCTTTATTTCGACAATTTGATTTTTACAAGTAATAGTTCCAACATGATGTACGCATTCAGGCAAGTAAATTTGGAAGAGTTCAAGATGAATGATATTGGATTAATGCATTACATTTTTGGTGTGGATTTATGTCAACGAAATGATGGTATCTTCATAAGAGACAACTCCGATAACACAAGATGAAAAACCAAGCAAAGAAGATGAGAGCAATAACATTGATGCAAGTTAGTTTTAGAGAGTGGTTGGTAGTCTAAGGTACCTCATAGCTACTAGTATAGAAATCACTCTAGTAGTAAGTCTTATTTCTAGATTTATAACAGATCCACACAAAATTCACATGAGAGAAACAAAGAGATACTATGTTATATCAAAGTCATAGTGGAACATGTCATTTATTACATGACATTAGAGAGTTTAGATTTAGTTGGTTTTTCAGATTTAGATCGAGCATATTAAAGAAATGATTGGGAAGCAACATAGGGATATTTTTCTAGTATCGGTAGTGGAAATATATAATGGGGTTCGAAGAAGAAACAAAATGTTTCTCTTTCTACAATAAAGGCATAATGCATAGCAACATCTTCAACATGTTTTCAAGAAGTTTGGATACTAGAGCCTTGGAATATTACATCAATAGATCTATTCCCCCACTATTATACATTGTGATAACGATAGTACCATTTAGATAGAAAATAATCATGGTTTTAACACAAGAAGCATATAGAGATTTATCATTATTTCATTAGATATTTGATAGAGGAGTAGTGAAACTATAGTAGTGCAAAATAAAGAATCAATTGGAATATATCTTTGTGAAGGCAATTCCAATGGATGGATTTGTTTCATTACACAAGAAATTAAGATTGGTACTATTAATAATTAAGGGGGAGAATATTGAGAAATTTAATGCTGATATAAACATTCATGTTAGTTTATTTTCAGTTTGGGCTTAGTTAATTTGTGTGTTTCCAAAAAGTATATAGTTGTTGAATAAGTATGCAAAGCATGAGATACCTTGATAAAAAAATAGATTAGATTTTAAATTAATAAAGGTTTGATTCGTTGAAGTTTGGTAGTCTTACAAAATTTATGATTATATAAAATACCAATGTAATCATTGAATGAATGATTTGAATAGAATGAGCTATAACTTAGTTTCTAGATATTCTAATTTTCTATGTTATGCATTATTATTTTGTATTGAACTTGTCTTGATGTATTCTTAATCTGCAATAGTTTTTTTTAAGTTGCAATGGAATTGCAATGCTAATTTCTTTTAAAAATGGATATATTTTTTTTATACTGGCGGAATCGGCAACTTGTGGTTCTCATACTTGCATGACACAGAGCTGATACCCGTCCGCTACCACTATAACCTCCAGGTGCGCCACACAACCCGCAAGAATGGAGCACAAGTAAATCGAGGTGAGAATTGAACTTGAGACCTCCTTTACATATTTCCTTTCATTTACATGACACTTGCCAATCGCTCTACACCCCCGTGGGCTTAAAAATGGCTATATTATAGTTGAGTTCTTTTTCTATTTATTATTATTTTTTCTATGGAAATGATTACTTTTATTCTTATTTCCAAAGGGATACCAACAAGACACACACACACAATGTACTTCTTCCAAATAGTTCAAGTATACCAATGATAATCTATGCCGATTTCGGTAGAATATTCACATGAGAGCCAAAGTCAACCATAACTTGAGGGACTAGTGTCTGGTCTTTTTGGCCACATGGGTGGACCAAAATTTCCTTTCTATAGTAAGGATGCAAGCTATAGACCAGTCAAATGTTAGTAGGGTTAGTCCATACAAAGAGTGGATTTGCAAGCAAGGAAACAAAGAAACAAAGAGGCATGTAAGAAACTAAAATTGAATAAAAAGAAGAGGAACACAATATTACTCACTATATTACCAATGAAGAAGGCTTTTGGCCTTTGAGATACACCTTGGAGAATGATTTTAGTAGGTGAACTCTCCTCCTCTCCTTGGGAGGGTTCTTTCAATGGAACTCTCTCTCTCTCTCTCTCTCTCTCTCTCTCTCTCTCTCTCTCTCTAATACAATGAAGAAGTGTTCTTGGGGTCTCCAATGGAAGAGACCAAATACAAGCTTGTAGCTATGGTTGTAAAAGATGATAGATCAAGAAACATGCTCTTAAGAATCATCCAAGAGTCATAACTTTGCAATGTCTTACTTCTTTCAAATGGACACCCATGGATTTATTTTATAGCCAAGTTTCATTCTTCATAAACAATAGGTTCAAGTGGGAAAGGTCCACATTTGAACTGTGGTCTCCCATGTTGAGTAGACATGAAACCACCATAGGACTTGACCTTCAATGTGGATGGAGATCGAGGCTCTTGGTATGCCACTTCTAGAGAACTCTTGATGAGATTTTCTTCATTTATTGCATTGAATGTGGTTGAGTTTTCCACACATGCAAATTGTGCAAAACACTAACTCGCAAGCAACTCAAATGAATAAATACCCACTTTCTATAGTTTTGGTTACTTTGTTGAAATGGTGTATTGTTGCTATGTGGTAGCATTTTACTATGATGTGTTGATGATGATCCTAATAATCACCTATATAGCTTTGTGAATGATTTTTCAGTGATAAGAACTAGGAAAATCAATGTCCAGGTTGATCATCATATGGTTACATTAGTTTTCATAAGTTATTTATAGCTTTGGTGTTAGAATTTGCGTTGTAGGTCCTCAACATAATCAACATATCTAGTAGTATGGCTAGAGGATTGTCTTCTTCCAAGAATTTTAGTAATCTGTCAATAATATAATCTCTTTTATTCTAATCCATTAGAGTGGTTACAAAATCCTCCTTTTCAACTAGTTCTCTAACATATTGGTAGTCTTAGTGACATAATCTCTTTGTTTGTTGCGTTCATGACACTCTTTTTCCTTATTCTTTGTTGGCTTGATAATTTATGGTTTGTTGATGTTTATTTTCTCTCCTCTTCTAGCTCCAATTCTAGTAATCACATTTAGGTTTATTAAGTGAAGTACATATTGCCTTGGTTCTTGGTACATGAAAGGGTGGTATTCAATAGAATGATCACCCACTCCACATTGGTTGGTACCTCAATTCAATTATTTCCATTATTGGAGATCCAAAGCTTAACTTGTCTTATTTATTTATAAGAAATGTAGCAATAATGTTGACAATTTCCATTAAGTCAACTAACACCTTTTGTTAATATTTTAACTCCATCTTCTACCTGCTATTCCACCTCTTCCTCTATAGGTATTTTTTAGACCTTTGCTCATGGTTATCTGAAATGGTTTCTATGTAATATCATATGGGGTTTTATTTTCCTTCTTCCTCTTTGATTACATTCAAATGTGGCATGTGAGTTTACTTCACAAATTGCACACAACTTCTTTTTATTTTTTCATATTATGTGCAGATCTTTGTATATCATGATTACTTATGCATTCACAAATTTCACAAGAAATTTCAAAGTATACTTTTCTTACATATTTCTGGGTGTTTGCATTGGTAGTGGGGGGTTTTCATCCCTTATATGCCTTTTTGATATCTAGTTTGTACAATAGAGTTCCTCTCTCCTCTGAATAACCATTTCTTAAACATATTTTTATAAATATTATAATTTTTTCTTTAATTGAATGAGTCTATGAAATAGCTTATTCTTCATTAGTTTCATTTTGTTGTGTTTTTTAAAAAACATTTTCACTTGTATTTACCTCAAGAACTATAAAGAATCTTATAACTTTTTGTAAGAGATGGAAAATGAAACAAAGCATTAATAATTAGGGACATATGTACTTTTGAACTTTGATTTAATATGTTTTTGAAAATATTAATTATCAACATATATCCATTTTAAATTCATATTTATTAAATACTCAAAGAAATAACTATCTACGTCTTAGAAACAAACAACATTGCACTTGTTATAAACGTTTATTAAAATAAAATATGATTATTTAAAAAAAAAAAATTATATAATAATTTTTTCCATAAATTATATTCAACTATATACTAGTTAGATAGCGTTACTCCTTCCATATACATTGGCGCTTTATGCTGTGTGTTTTCAAGAATTGCACCGCTTATAAGTTTGCACCATTAAAAGTAATTTATTTTTATTATTAAAAATTATAGATATTTTGTAAATTATAAAAATTATTTAATATTATAGTATTAAAAATATAAATATTCAATATATAAATATGGATTAATTAAATGTTTCATATATATATTATTGTTTTTCCTTGGAAAAAAGTTTAATTTTATTTATTTTTAGAGAATCAAATTACATTCTATAGGTGCATCTAACGCATGTGTAGATAGATCTTATTGGGAAAAATAAATGGCAGAGATGCCATAACGAAAAGGAAGAAACACTAACTCGAAATGTTCCTCAAAATGGGAAGATGAAGACCCCACACAAGAGAACCCGTGAGAAGGAAAAACCCAAAAAATGCACTCCCAACACACCCAGGAGGGCGGAAGGACCATATCAGAGATGTATGAAAACCTCAGAACGACAAGACTAGAAAGCAACAATATCAATGGAGACCTCGACCAACCAGAGACCAGAAACTGCACACCCTCCCAACAGGACCTCAAAGTACCTAGATCCTCAACACCACACACCCAATACAAGACATCAAAGCTCTGGAACAATCCAAGTCAAGTGGAGGAAATGAGACATCAATTGTTGCCAAAAGGAGCCGGATCATGAGAATACATCAAACCTTGAACAACTGAAGAAACCCGAGAGTGGAACCGCAAAAACATAGTAGAAAGAAGTGGAATCTCCATGACTCAATCCCAGATCTGTGCATCCACCGAGGAAGAAACGTCTGCCACTCCAGCGAACAATAGATTTGAGATAAAAAAGACCCAGACGATGCCCCCCAGATACACCACAAGCAGTCGAAAAATGAAGAAATAACGACACCAGAGATGGATCCGGGCACCAGGCCCCAAACTGAGCAAGCATATGGCTTAGGGAGAAGACACAACTTCCCCAGAAGGAGTCGCCGCAAGATGCCACACCTGCCTACAACAAAAAATGTAGAGCCCGATCCATGCGAGATGAATCAAGCAATGGGGAGGGGAGCCACCTTGCTTGGATAAAGCGGGAAGAAGAGTCTCTAGAAGGGAGAGAGACGCCGGGGAGAAGAAGCAACCGAACTAGGGGGCTGCAAGACTAAGCCCTCCTGAGCCACAAAAGGGAAGGAGCGTGTGGTCTACGACTAGGAAAACCCTAGTTGCAACACACACACACACACACACATATATATGAGACATAGTTTTAATTACAAGTATTCTTTTGTTATGTATTAATTTAAACAACCTGAGTGGGCTTAATGGTTAAGAACATGTGTTTCCTCTTAAGAGGTAGCAAGTCCAAATCCAGAGGGGGGTAAGGGGTATGTATACCTCTGTAGACTTTACCAATCAAATCTCAGTGACCTTAAAAATAGATTCTTCTTAAAATAAAAAAATAAGTGTTAATTTTTATAAACTTAAGTGTTTTTAAAATAAGTGTTAATTAGAAAATCAACTTTTTAAAAATAAGTGATAATTTTTATAAACTTATTTTGTGAGATTAAAAAGATGGTAAATGAAACACTTTTTAATATTTGTATATTTAAAGATTGAAAATGAAAATCACTTTTCTTAAAATGTCTAACATATACCTATATTAGATTTCATTTTCAAAATATTTGGCACAGTGCCAACTTTCTTGGTTTTCTTACTCAACAAAACTATTTCAAGTACAAAAATAAAATTCTAAAGAAATCCAAGTTATCCCTTAATTTCTTAAAGTATGATAAATCAAATCATTATCATATATCTATATTAAATCTAGATTTCAAAATATTTATAGCAATATCCAGCTTTTAAACTTTTAATTCTTCAAATCAAAACTATAAATATACAATAAAACTTCTCTTTAATCTTAATTAAAAACAGCAAAACCAATTAATCTTTTATTATTTTTGTTAAAATCTAATAAACTAAAATTTATTTACATTATAATAACGCTTTTATACTCTTGCATATGACATACCTTAACCTAAACAAACATTGCATATGATGATTAATAAATGATGAATTATGATAATAAATAGTTTAATGAACTTGGCTGAAATTGTTTAATCTACCTACAAACTTTCGACATTTTGTAGTTATAGCTCATATATTTATGAGACACTCACACTGAAATCATTTGTTTTCCATTGATTTAGGTATAACGGGCTTAAAAAAAAAACAATTTCTGCGTGATGAAAAATTTAAGGATTTTAAGTCTCTGAAATTGGGGTTCCGTTAACGTGGAGAAACTGGGTTTTTTAATGTTAGGCTGCCTCGATAGTGGAAGCCCTTTTATGTCATTATAGCGAGATGTGCTCATTCCATTATAGCAAAGTGTGGTTTTTAAAATTGTTGTCCATATTCATTTGCATGCTTATTATACTAGCTAAACAGAGATTTAGATGGAGAGAAGTATGCAATCAAGTTAATATTTTTGATGAGGGGATGATGATACAAGGATTAAAAAACTAGACGAGATTAATTATTATGATAATAGTATTATGTAATGTAATTATATAATAATAATAATAATCTATTTTTAAGGTTATGGTTAAGTTAGACATCAAATTGGTGTATGAAACTTCTTTCCTCCAATGATTTTCACTGGTAAAATCTAGGAAGGTATATATATATATATATATATATATATATATATATATATATATATATATATATATATATATATATATTCAATTTCATCCTAGATTGAAATTATTCATACAACTTTGCTTTGATAGCTTAGTCAGTCAAAGCTTAGATATCTGCAAAGACTAATGTGCATTGTTAATTGTGTTATGAAGCATCTACATTCAAACAAGGGAATATGTAGAGCATCAAGTCCCTGCATTTTCGGGCTGATTTTTTATTTATTTTTAAGACCGTTAGAATATTGGGAAAACATTGAACCTTCAAACCATAGTTGGATTCACCATACCATTCAACTACACCTTTTAGAAAGAAGCTTCTAGTGGAAATTGCAAGAAATCATGCCATTTTATGTTTGAGATGGTTCTTCTAAATCTTTCACATAAATTTTTACAATTATATGTGATGGATTTGGAAGAATTTAAAGAACCAGATGGTACACATAAAAATTGTTTTCTTTGTTAAATCACACACATATTTATACATCAAGCTTTGCTTCAAGACAGACATACAATCTTAATAAGAGTAACAACAATTAGAATCAGAAGAATTAAGCTCACATGGAAAACAGATTGTATTATTGCACACCAATACATAGAGATTACATACGTATATATAGTTGGACTCAGATCCAACTAATTCCATTCTTAGAGGGAGAGGTTGAGAGAATCTCTCAACTTCCTCAACAAACCCAAACCAAACAAAGTAAGCATAATCTTAACACCCTCCCTTAATGCTTACTTTACAAATTACAATAATACTTAATCACAATTACAAAAGACTTACAACACTTTGAACTTTCGTCTCTTTGTCTGATCTGGTCTTCCTCAGCTCTTTAAACTCACTTTGCAATCACCCGGTTTCCACTCTTTCTTCTCCACACATTCGAGCTTCCCATTGACACATTTAAAGTCAAACGCTTCTGACCATCTTTGACAGTCTTTGTGAAACCGACGCTTCTCGACCTCCCGAAGGACAGTCTCAACACTAAACCATTTTATCGATACACTTCCATCTGTGAAATTCCCCCGAAGAGAAGATTTTGACAGTTTTATAGGACAGTGATCTAAGGACGAAATGTTTTCAGCAATCAGTTAAACAACTAACCTTTCTACACACTTACAAACTTACAAGGTAAAGGGAACCTGTAACTGTTGACTCTGAAGCACCGAAGTACAACAATAATCTTCAGTTTTAATAGACTTGTAGACATATTTAAGCTAGCAACATGTTCTTGTGGCACCGAAGAACTCAAGAAGTACATGCTTGAATAATATCACTCTGTTACATATTTGGTTTTGCATTATTTGATTCTTGTCACACAACAAATTTCACATAATATATATCTAACATACATAAACAATAACTGTATTCTAGAAAAGTTTGAGAGGTTCATCATCACTGGATGAGTATTCATGCATAGCATCTAGTGAGTCCTCATCTATGTTCACTGACTCTTTCAGTTTTCCATTTAGAAGATCATTAGCATGTATTTTGCAATTCAGTTCTGTATGTCCACGTCTTTGACAATAGAAGCATTCAATGTTTTTTTTTGTTCTTGTATAGTGCAATTTCAGAATGTGAACTGACTTCCACTTCACCTTCCTTCATCCTCTTTTCTTCTGCTAAGAGTGTTGAAATCATGTCTTCCAGAGTTCTAGAGGGCATTTGAGTTAAAGTAAAAATAGCATTGTCATATTTTTGAGACAAACTATTCAGCAAGATTGCTTTTGCATCATCTTCATCAAATTTAGAGTCGCAGTCAATCTCTGCCAACTGTGCTAACAAAGACTTTAGATCATTTATGTGAGAATACAATGATACTTCATCATGCATTTTTAATTTGAATAGCTGTAATTTTAATGAAAACTTGGCATTTACAGCGTTTTCCCCAAATATTGTACTCAATTGTGCCCACATTTCTGTATAAGACTTCTCCAAATCTATTAGATGTAGTTGGGAATTTGCAAGAGACAATCCAATAATGGAATTGGCTCTATCATCTTTTTTTTTGCATTCAATTAATTGTCTGGGATCTGTAGGTGCCTTCTCTGTACCTTTTACTATTCCCCATAAATTCCTATGCATCATTTGAAGTTGTATTTTTACTTTCCAAGTATGAAAGTTAAAACCATTAAATTTTTCCAATGTAATATTCTCCATATTAACAAGAAACTTTAATCAGGAAATGAATACCTCTGGACAACGATCAATTCACCTCAATTATAGTGATGGCTATAGCATGTATACGACAACAGTAGCACCAATCCAGTCCGTACGCTTTTATGCTGGCACACACAATGGCTTCAACGCAACTCGTATGACAGTGGATTCACGAGTCCCTGCACTCACAGTCCATGTTCGAATGATCCAGCTTCCAAGAGATACGTTGTATGGTGGAACGATTACAAATCCACTTGTGTTCTGCAATCCTCCAAGTGACCAAGTAACGATCAACAGGCTATTTGAGAGAGGAGAGCTTTCTCTTCACAATTTCCACGAGGTTGGGCAGTTCTCAAAGATGACTTTGATCATTGATTCTGGGCAGCGACATCTTTCACACAGTCGACTCCCTTTGGCTCTGCACTCACATCACACGATTTCCTCCCTTGGAGTTTGACGGATTGCAACTTTGATGCACACGGCTTCACGTTTCTATGCAACAACGCACAATCAATGAGTCTACAGAAACGATCGACACAACAATTCCAGAAGCGATGGAATTCAACCTTCTCCACATCGACTAATTCATCATCCGACCTCTCCCAATATGCAACAATATCACCTCTCACCCCAGCTCTGATACCAAATTAGAATCAGAAGAATTAAGCTCACATAGAAAATGGATTGTATTATTGCACACCAATACATAGAGATTACATACGTATATATAGTTGGACTCAGATCCAACTAATTCCATTCTTAAAGGGAGAGGTTGAGAGAATCTCTCAACTTCCTCAACAAACCCAAACCAAACTAAGCAAGCATAATCTTAACAACAACTTGTTAAAATCTTAATAAGAGTAACAACTTATTAAGAGAATATTTCAACCACACACAAAAATAGGATTTGATAGTTGGTTCTTATGACTTAAAATTAAGTATTAAAGAAACTCTCTTATTTAACATCTTGAATATGGTGAATCTATCAGAGTGTGTCTTGAGTGTTTTATCCTAAACCTCCAATGGTAGAAAATTTTAAAAATTTGAATTTAGGTTATTATTCTTAGTTTTGCTTTCAAGTTTTTTATTGTAAAATTATGATTAAAAATATAAATATTATAGAAAAGTTAAAATTAGAAATATTGGCAAATCAATTAACATAAGAAAACATATTAATATTATTAAAAAAAGTTAAATTAGAAACATTATAAAATTCTAATGTATAAACTCTAAAAAATATTAATATTATTAAAAAAGGTTAAATTGGAAACATTATAAAATTATAATGTATAAATTTTCTAGTAGAATAGGAAAAAATTTGGTTGAATTCGACCTACAAAAGGTTTTACCAGAGTTTTGGAAATTGAGTGGAGAGGGATGGTTCACACACAAAAAATGGATTATTGGGGGATCATGTTCCGCTCTTTGGTCTGCAAGGAGGTGGGGCATTTGAAAAAAACTTGTCCAGGGAAAACAAAAAAATAATCGGCGTGGAAGGAAGAGTGGTCGGAGCTAGATCCAACTCTGGAAATTTTCGATGAGAAGGGTTCTAATGCACTGGAAAGGGAATCACTTTTCAGCTCAAGAAACTCTATTACGTTCATAGGTAAGTTACATTTTTTCTCCCTTGCTCTTTATTCATTCCTTTCTTTGAAGGAATTGGATTGGTTACATAGTCTTTTTTTAGATTTAAATGTTAGGTCATAACCCTATGTTAATCTTAGTAAGTCAGGATTTGTTAAACAAAGGGCCTTTGGCTTGGGGTTCCTGGGTGAAGGGTCTGTCCCGGGGGAAGTCTTTGTTGAGGATTATACACTAGTTGAAAAAGGGGGATGGAGAGTGGAGGGGGTGACTGTCTTAGAAGGGGATTTAGAATATGTGGAGTTAGAGGCTTCGACCACAGGGGGAGGCTATTTTACCAATGATACTCTTCTGGAGGTAGTCAAGGAGGATACCAAAGAGTCAGAAAACCCTATTGTTTTAGAAGAGGCAGTTTTGGATGAAGCCTTTACTTTATTCAAGGAACCAAGGGTTTTGACCAGGCTTGGGAACTCTATCTTTTTAGAGCAGGATGTTAACCAAACTCTTGAGGACTCATTATTCTATTTTATACCTTCTTATAAATAAGTGTTAAGTTGAATCCCTTTACAAATTTTTTCTGGAAGGAAAACTCACTTTGGATCCTGGCTGAAGACAAAGCCCGAAATCTAGACTATTAAAGTTGTTGGTTGGGGGAATAATAAGGAGTTATCGGAGAAGAAAGGATCTATTTTTTGGGGTTTAGAGAAATAATTCTCTCCTATCAAAACTATAAGTGTAAGGAAGATCATTAAGGAGAAAGAACAAATGGGGAATTTAATCTTGTAGGTTTCGAAGGGTCCAAGGGCACTTACAGCACAAAAATCCCTAGCAAGAGGCATTAAATGAAAGTGATCTCGCAAAATGTTAGAGGAGTGGGGAGTGCCTCAAAATCATTAGCCCTCAAAAGTCTGTTTGATTTGGTTAAACCAGATCTAGTCATGATATAAGAAACTACGGTCGATGGATTTAAGGCGAGAGAGGTTTTCTCAAAAAATTTCCTTGCGTGGGATTTCTGTACGGTGGATTCAAAATGCTTTTCTGGGGGTCTATTGTCTACATGGAATCCAAAAAAAGATGATTTCAATGCCTTTTTGACTCTTGCAAGAATCTTATTAGAGGGATTTGCAAAGAAGATAACTAAGAATTTGAAGCTGATAAATTGTTATGGGCCGTATGTCGATAGACAAAGTTTCTGGAATACTATAAAAAAGGATGGAATACTAAAAGAGTCCAATCTTATTTTGGGCAGCGATTTGAACTTCACAATTTCTGTGAGAGAAACTTGGGGAAATATTGCTAGAAGTGATTCGTTGGCTTATTACTTCAATAAGATGATTCAAGGAGAAGGTTTAATTGATATAAAACTTGTAAATATTATGCCTACTTGGAGGAATGGTAGGGGAACTCAAGATTATGTAGCAAAAAGATTGGACCATTTTTTAATCAGTGAATCTTTGGTGGATTCAGGGCACATTTTTAGAACCTGGGTGGTTAATGTTAAGATATCCGATCATATGCAAGTAGTCTTCCAAATGGAACCAACTCAACAAAAACAAAAGGTCCCTTTCAAGTTTAATTATGTGTGGTTAAAAGATCCAGATTTTGCTTCTTTAATGCGATGCAACTAGCTTAAGATGGAGGAACCTCTCTCTACTTCAACAATGATAAAATTAGTCACAAAGCTTAAATCCTTGAAGTCTCTGGTTATAGAATGGGAAAAAAACAAGAAATCAAAAGATAAAGAAGAACTAATACAAATTGAAATAGACCTAGATATCCTTTACTCTACCTTTCCTGGGGGTTTTGTGCAAGATGATGAAAGGGAGCAGGTGATAGAGAAAGAAGGGAGGAAGTTGGAGCTTTTAAAATAAGCAAAGGAGACTTGGAGACATAAAAGCATAATTATGTGGTTAAATTTTGGTGATAAAAATACTAAGTTCTTCCATGCCTATGCCAATTTCAGAAAGCAGAAAAATACAATTTGGGAGATCAGAAAGGAGGATTGTTCAGTGACAACTGATTAGAAAGACTTGGAAAAGGAAGTTGTTACATACTTTGAGAAAATGTTTAAAGCTCAAGATGATCTTTCTATTATAAAGCAATTGGAAGTGATACATAATTACCCTAGACTCTTTTTAGTGGAAGAAGGGAAAATAATTGTTGCACCAGTCTTATTACCCAAGGTCATGTCCACTTTGAAAGGATTTGTTGTTTCAAAAAGCCTTGGACCTGATGGATGGACAGTTGAATTTTTCTTGGAATTTTTTGATATAATAGGACATAATATTCTAGAGAAGTGGAAGAATCAAGAATCAAGGGGAAGATAATAGGGGCACTAAATGCCACCTTTGTAGCACTTATCCCTAAAAGTGATAAACCTAAATCTTTTGATGGATTCAGACCCATCTCTCTATGTAACTTGTTGTATAAGGTAATTTAAAAAATTATTGCAATCAAAATCAAAGCTTTTCTTTCAAAAGGTATAACTAAGGAGTAGTTTGGATTCTTGGAAAACAGACAGATCAATGAGGCTATTGGTATATCACAAGAGGCCCTACATAGTATAAAGAAAAATAAATATACAACTCTAATCTTAAACTATATATGATAAAAGAATATGATAGGGTTGATTGGAGTTTCCTAAGACTTGTCTTTCTGCAAATTGGATCAATTTGGAAGCTACTGACTGGATAATGGGGTGTGTCAGTTCAACAAATTTCTCGTTGTTAATCAATGGAAGCCCTACTAATTTTTTTAGAAGTTCAAGAGGACTCAGACAAGGTTGTCCCCTTTCTCCTTTATTGTTTTTACTTATAGTGGAAGGATTTAGCAGAATACTAAAGAAGCTTGTTGAAGAAGAAAAATACATAGAGTTGTAGTAGCGAAAGGGATTAGAATTACTCATCTACTTTTTGTAGATGATATTATTCTTTTTGGTAGAGGATCTTTGACAGAATGTGGAATGTTTAACGAGGCACTTGACTTATTTAACAATGCAACTGGAATGACTTATAGTGCTCACAAGTCACAATTTCTGGAAGCAGGTTGGACTAGAGAGGAGTTAATACCTTTGAAGGAATTACGAACCTATGAGGTAAAACCATTAGAGGATGGCTTTAAATACTTGGGTTTTTTTCTAAAACCAAATTGTTATCTTATTAATGATTGGAGGTGGCTACTTAAAAAAGTGGAAAAAAAATATCTAGTTGGTGTCATAGATGGCTTACATTGGGAGGAAGGTATATTTTGGTGAATTTAGTATTGGAAATCATTTTGGTGTATTGGTTATCTTTGGAAAAGATTCCCAAAAGTATTTTGAATAGGATTAGAAGGAAAATGTTTAGTTTCCTGTGGTCAGGAAACAAAGAAACTGAAAGCTTCCATTTGGTAAATTGGGACAAGATTGAAAAACCTAAGAAGTGTGGAGGATGGGGTTTTAAAAATATTTTCAATTTTGGAAAAGCTTTGGCTGCAAAAATCCTGTGGAGGAGTCTGTTTGGTACTGGGCTGTGGCATGAAGTGATTCTTAAAAAATATTTAAAAAGACTTTTTGTGATTGAATGGATTAGAAAATAGAATTTAAATGTGAAAGGTATGTCAAATTGTTGGAAAACACTTACTGATTCTCTGTCTATTGTCACTGATTGGTTAGCTTGGAAGCCTGGAAATGGAAAGGAAATAAGGGTTGGTTTGGATCCGTTGATAGGATCTCATTATTACTACAAATTGTCTGAGAGTTTGGTTTCCACACTACACTCAAAATGTATTTTCATTCTAGACCAGGCAGTTTCTATTGACTCTGGATTTGCACACAGTTTTAATGGGAAGAATACATATACTCTTGAACTTATAGGTGAATAAAAAATGGAATAGGAGAATTATGTGAGGGGTCTAAAACACTCTGGCTTTGTCTTATCTGATGAAAGAGATAAAATTGTTTGGACCTGGGACAATAAATTAGGGAAAGTGTCTACAAAACAAGCTTATGAGGTGCAATTTCTAGAGAAAATGGATGATGATCAAAAGGAATGGATGATTGATATTTGGAAATGGCAGATCCCCTTGTGGATTAAATTGTTTTGTTGGTTGATGATAGAAAATAGAATTCTAACCTGGGATAATCTGATAAAAAGAGGGTTTGCTGGTCCTAGTAGATTTTTTCTGTGTGGCAAGGAAAATGAAACAGTAAATCATATATCAATAAAATTCCCCTTCACAAGATATGTATGGAAATATCTTTTAAAATCTCTTAAGTTTCAAAAAAAGTGGGACTGTGGACAACTTAGTGAAAGTTTTTAGACTTAGATTAAGAAAAATGACAATTGGCTGGAATTACCTTGTTATATCTGTTTGGAAATTTGGAGGAAAAGAAACTTGATTATTTTTTAGAATCAACCACTATCTCTTCTTAAGGTAGTTAATCGAGTTTTGCAAGATTTGGGTGAATATAAAAAGAACTTTTTCTATCCATACAAAAAGAATACTCTGTCCTCCTTTGCTAGAGGAAAATGTGGCAATTGATATTTTTGATGGTGCTTCTCAAAATGGAGGTGAAAAATGTGGTGCAGGAGCAGGGTTGGTCCCAGGGGAAGTATTTGTTGAGGATTATACACTAGCTGAAAAAGGTGGAGGGAGAGTGGAGGGGGTGACTGTGTTAGAAGGGGATTTAGAATTTGTGGAGTTAGAGGCTTCGACCACAGGGGGAGGCTATTTTACCGACGATACTCTTCTGGAGGTAGTCAAGGAGGATACCAAAGAGTCAGAAAACCATGTTGTTTTATAAGAGGCAGTTTTGGATGAACCCTTTGCTTTACTCAAGGAACCTAGGGTTTCGACCAGGCTTGGGAACTCTGTCTTTTTAGAGAAGGATGTTAACCAAACTCTCGAGGATTCATTAACCAATTTTATACCTTCTTATAAAGAAGTATTAAGTTGAACCCCTTTACAGATTTTTTTCGGAAGGAAAACTCACATTGGATCCTACCCGGAGACAAAGCCCGAAATACAAACAGTTGAAGCTATTGGTTGGGGGAATAAGGAATTATCGGAGAAGAAAGGCTCTATTTTTGGGGGTTTGGAGAAACAATTATCTCATATCAAAACTAGAAGTGCAAGGAAGATCGTAAAGGAGAAAGAAAAAATGGGGAATTTAATATTGTAGGTTTCAGAGGGTCCAAGGGCACTTAGAGCACATAAAACCCTAACAAGAGGCATTAAATGATAGTGTTCTCACTAAACTCCAGAGGCGTGGGGGGTGCTCCAAAATCAATAGACCTCAAAAGGATGTTTGATTTGGTTAAACCAGATCTAGTCATGATACAAGAAACTACGGTCAATGGATTTAAGGCGAGAGAGGTTTTCTCAAAAATTTTCCCTGCGTGGGATTTCTGTGCGGTGGATTCAAAATTATTTTCTGGGGGGGATACTGTCTACATGGAATGCCAAAAAAGCTAATTTCAATGCATTTTTTACTCTTGCAGGAATCTTATTAGAGGGATTCGTAAAGTAGATAAATAAGAATTTGAAGTTGATAAATTGTTATGGCTCGTATGTCGATAGAAAAAGTTTATGGAATACTATAAAAAAGGACGGAATACTAAAAAAGTCCAATCTTATTTTGGGCGACGATTTGAACTTCACAATTTTTGTGAGAGAAACTTGGGGAAATACTACTAGAAGTGATCCGTTGGATTATTACTTAAATTAGATGATTCAAGGAGAAGTTTCAATTGATATAAAACCTGTAAATCTTCTACCTACTTGGAGGAATGGAAGGGGAACTCAAGATTATGTAGCAAAAATATTGAACTATTTTTTAATCAGTGAATATTTGGTGGATTCAGGGCACATTTTTAGAACCTAGGTGGTTAATGTTAAGATATCATATCATATGCGAGTATTCTTCCAAATGGAACCAACTCAACAAAAATAGAAGGTCCCTTTCAAATTTAATTCAGTGTGGTTAAAAGATCCAGATTTTGCTTCTTTAATGTGATGCAACTAGATTAATATGGAGGAGCCTCTCTCTACTTCAAAAATGATAAAACTAGTCACAAAGATTAAATCCCTGAAGTCTTTGGTTATAAAATGGGAAAAAAACAAGAAATTAAAATCTAAAGAAGAACTAGTACAAATTGAAGTAGACCTGAATATCCTTTACTCTACCTTTCCCGGGGGTTTTGTGAAAGATGATGAAAGGGAGAGAGTGACAGAGAAAGAAGGGAGGAAGTTGGAGCTTTTGAAACAAGAAGAGGAGACTTGGAGACATAAAAGCATAATTACGTGGTTAAACTCTGGTAATAAAAATACTAAGTTCTTCCATGCCTAGCCCAATTTCAGAAAGCATAAAAATACGATTTTGGAGATCAGAAAGGAGGATGGTTCAGTGACAACTTAGTAGAAAGACTTGGAAAAGGAAGTTGTTACATACTTTGAGAAAATGTTTAAAGCTCAAGAGGATATTTCTATTATAAATCAATTGGAAGTGATACAGACTTACCCTAGACTCTTTTCAGTGGAAGAAGAGAAAATAATTGTTGCACCAGTCTTATTACCCAAGGTAAGGTCCACTTTGAAAGGCTTTACTGTTTCAAAAATCCTTGGACCTGATGGATGGACAATTGAATTTTTCTTGGAATTTTTTGATATTATGGGACATACTATTCTGGAAGTAATGGAGGAATCAAGAATCAAGGGGAAGATAATAGGGGCACTAAATGCCGCCTTTGTAGAAATTATCCATAAAAGTGATAAACTTGAATCTTTTGATGGATTCAGACCCATCTCTTTATGTAACTTGGTGTATAGGGTAATTTCAAAAATTAATGCAATCAAAATCAAATCTTTTCTTTCAAAAGGTAGAACTAAGGAGTAGTTTGGATTCTTGGAAAACAAACAGATCAATGTGGCTAATGGTATATCACAAGAGGCCCTACATAGTATAAAGACAAAGGAATCTAAAGCTCCGATCTTAAAACTAGATATGATAAAAGAATATGATAGGGTTGATTGGAGTTTCCTAAGATTTGTCCTTCTGCACAGTTTGGAAGCTACTGACTGTACAACTGGGTGTGTCAGTTCAACAAATTTCTCGGTGTTAATGAATGGAAGCCCGACTGGTATTTTTAGAAGTTGAAGAGGACTCAGACAAAGCTATCCCCTTTCTCCTTTATTGTTTTTACTTATAGTGGAAGGACTTAGCATAATACTAAAGAAGCTTGTTGAAGAACACAAAATACATGGAGTTGCAGTAGCGAAAGGGATTAGAATTACTCATCTACCTTTTTTAGATGATATTATTCTTTTTGGTAGAGGATCTTTGACATAATGGGGCATGTTTAAGGAGGCACTTGACTTGTTTATCCATGCAACTATAATGACTCACTGTGGTCGCAAGTCACAATTTATGGAAGCAGGTTGGACTAGAGAGGAGTTAAACCTTTGAAGGAATTACTACCCTGTGAGGTAAAACCATTAGATGATGGATTTAAATACTTGGATTTTTTTCTAAAACCAAATTTATATCTTATTAATGATTGGAGGTGGCTGCTTAAAAAAGTGGAAAAAAAATATCTAGTTGGTGTCATAGATGGCTTACATTGGGAGGAAGGTATATTTTGGTGAATTCAGTATTGGAAAACATTTCAGTGTACTGGTTGTCTTTGGAAAAGATTCACAAAAGTATTTTTAATAAGATTAGAAGGCGAATGTTTAGTTTCCTATGGTTGAGAAAGAAAGAAACAAAAATTTTCCATTTGGTAAATTGGGACAGGATTGCAAAACCTAAGAAGTGGGGAGGATGTGGTTTTAAAAATATTTTCAATTTTTGAAAAGCTTTGGCTACAAAAATCTTGTAGAGGAGTATGTTTGGTACTGGGTTGTGGCACAAAGTGATTCTTAAAAAATATTTAAAAAGACTTTATGTGATTGAATGGCCTAGAAAAGGGAATTTAAATGTGAAAGGTATGTCAAATTATTGGAAAGAACTTATTGATTCTTTGTCTATTGTTACTGATTGGCTATCTTGGAAGCCTGGAAATGGAAAGGAAATACTGGTTGGTTTGGATCTATTGATAGGATCTCATTATTACTACAAATTGTCTTCGAGGTTGGTTTCCACACTACACTCAAAATGTATTTTCAGTCTAGACCAGGTAGTTTCTATTGACTTTGGATTTGCACACAGTTTTAATTGGAAGAATACATATAATCTTGCACTTATAGGTGAACAAAAACTGGAATGAGAATTATGTGAGGGGTCTAAAACAATCTGTCTTTGTCTTATCTGATAAAGAGATAAAATTGTTTGGACCTTGGACGATAAATTAGGGAAAGTGTCTGCAAAACAAGCTTATGAGGTGCAATTTATAGAGAAAATGGAAGTTGATCAAAATGAATGGATGATTCATATTTGGAAATGGCAGATCCCCTTGCAGATTAAATTGTTTTGTTGGTTGATGATAGAAAATAGAATTCTAACCTGGGATAAACTGATAAAAAGAGGGTTTGTTGGTCCTAGTAGATGTTTTCTGTGTGGCGAGGAAGAGGAAACAATAAATCATATAATGGTAAAATTCCCCTTCACAAGACCAACACTACCTAGACCAACATTCGAACGAATCTGCACAAGCTCACACCTAACACCAAGAAAAGGCGTAGAGTTCTCCTTTGATAAAAATTGTAAAGATGCATTTTGCGTAGAGGCCATTGAAGGAATAGAATGGTCATAATGACCACACCCACCACCTTTGAGTTTTCACATTTCATCCATCGAGGTGGAAAGACCCTCCTGCTCCCAAACCGCCTCATCAGCTGCACCCATGAGGGTCCTGACCTCATGTGCTAATCCGAAACACCCGTCGCCCTTCTAAGAACTTGCCAACGCATAAAGAAGTGAGTTCATGGATGTAGGGCCATGCCCCGTGATCGATGATAGATTAAAGAACAATAAAGGCTCTTTAAGTTTGATTAGGGAGACCTTGTCAAATCTCCTAGTTGTCATCCAGTGGTAGATGGAGAGTGCCAGCTAGAAAGGACGACACTAAATGCAGAAAGATAGTGTGATTCTCTTAAAACCAAGGCACAAAACCCCCCAACATCTACTCCGCAAAACACCAACTTCTGAAAGCCAACAACTAAAAATAGTAAGCCGCCATTAAACCTGCATAAACCCCTCCCTCCCAGAGAAAACTCCACTCCCTCAACTGATTGCAACACATTCTAGAAATAGTTATCCAATAATAATAGCCCTCAAAGCCAGAAGTTAGACCGACGTATATTTGAAACCATTGGTCGATCGAAATTGTTTAATCTACATACAAAATTTCGGCATTTTGTAGTTATAGCTCATATATTTATGAGACACTCACACTGAAATCATTTGTTTTCCATTGATTTAGGTATAAGGGGTTTTTAACAAAAAATGATTTCTGCCTGGTGAAAAATTTAAGAAATTGGGGTTCCGAGAAAATGGCTTTTTTAATGTTGGGTTGCCTCGATAGTGGAAGCCATATTATGTCATTATAGTGAGATGTGTCGTTTATGTTATCACATGAACTTGTCAAAGCCTTAGGAGTTTGTGGTTTCTAACTACTTCTGTATTTTTGCCTGTCTCTCCTCCTTTTGCAAACGCGATTGTAAATTTTTCCTCTTGGCTTGTAGTTTTTCTTATGTTTTCCTTCGTCCGTTTGATCGACATGTTCTCTCTAGGATCGATCACTTCTCTCTTTACCTATGTAATTGATCATTTTGTCTTCCCAAGCCCTCACTCATTCATCCCATTAATTGTTCACAGAAACTGCAGCCGTAAGCACAATTACAACACTTAGAGTGGTCTGATATGGACTCAAATCAAGCAGAAGACAGTTTTAACCTTTCAACGACAAAGATCCAATCAGGATTAATGATTGATGACTTGTGTTCTTTCGAAAGGTCAAATTTGCGCGAAGGTTAGTTCCAGAGCAGGCTTGAAATGAAAGGTCGAGCACAGATTAAATCTGGGCAATGGATCTCATTGGGAGAGGTCAACGGTGGAAAATTATCACAGGAATCGGGATTTTGAAATGTTGTTAAATTTTTTCGTCGAGGGTCTGAACTCTCGAGACTTGAAATCAACATGAGTCATTGATCTTGAAGGGAATAGGTGTCAGCTGATCCAAGTATTCGGGGAAATGAGCTTCGCAAAAATTTAAAAGAGGAATGCGCGAAAGTCCCGATGTGCCGATTGCCGATGTGTCGATGCATTGATATGTCGAAGTCCCAAAACCTGGGATTCGTGGGAGTCGTCCAATCCAACGGGGATAGGTGTCAGTGGGTTATTAAATTTCGCAGAACTGGGTTTTGGGGGTTTTGATTTGAGCCACAAGAAAATGACACGAAGCACAAAATCACGAAATAAATATGGGCCGTACAAACCAGAGGAGCACATGGCACCTAATCAGATATTTCATGGTTTGGTGGATCATTATTTCTGAAGTCTAGCATGTAGGAATCCCCAAAAGGAGAAATCCCAAAACACATTTGGAGATAGGCGCTAGGTCACAGCCTGTGGTCAGGAGAAAGTAAGGTTTATGAGAAGCATCCGATCCCCAATCGCGTATAGAGGACTATTTCAAAGTCCAGAGGAAGCATCACAATCGTTGGTTGACAAGCAGATTTGACCGTCGGTCAAATAAGCGATTTCACCAATTCTGATATCGGGAAATATGAAGGTGAGCCATATGAAAGCCCCCAAAACGTGAAATGTTAGGATGTCATTAGCACAGGGTCATGGCCCTGGGTTACATTGAGGAGGGGCCAGAAAAAAGGAGGCTAGCTTCTGAGCCTTGGAGAGCATGCACGTGGTCGTCCCCTGAGCATTTCATCTTGGCCACTCTCCGATGAAAAATAGTTAATGTAAATTGAGCAGGTGGTTGAAACCTCGACTCAATCCATAAATGGAAGGCATAGAGGTTTTGGAGCGGTCATCCTGTGGTACCCCTGTGGATGGATTTCCCTGCTGTTAGCGCTCTGTAATTTTCCCAAGGCTGAAAGGCAGTCACAGAGGCAACATCAGAACCGCTTCGAGTCTTGGATCTAGCCCTCCAAGACTCAGAGAGGGATCTCTCTGTCTGATATATCTTTGTTTGCAGAAATGTTAGGCTAGTTATGAAGAACAAGTGTGTTTTGTTGTAAAAGGGGTTTATAAAGTGGTTGAAACAGCTAACACATCCATTGGTCTATGGGGTCTGTATTTAATCAAATCTGAGAAACAACCAGAAATGACAAAGAAAACTTTCACAGGGCGAGATAACAAGCTCACTGGATCTTTAATAATTTAAGTGATGGACAGAGGAAAAGAAAAGAGAAACAACTCCAACTAACAAGCACTTAAGAATCTCTTAGTTGAAGATATTTAGAGGATGAACATTGAAATCTTCAGAATCGGAA
>ML818120.1:0-20617 GCA_009831015.1 Picea engelmannii
AGACTCAGTGAACTTTAGATATTTTTGGGCCTCACCAATTTCTATCACAGGTTCGTGTTGGGATTCTCTCATATCGCATGGGCCCTCATCCAAGTAACCAGGGGTGGCGGTAAGGAAAACTTTGTGTGGGGCCTGTCCCAAAAACAAGCCTTCAAGGACTTGAATAATTTTTTGTGCTCATCCCCAGTACTTTCATTACTGGACCTGTAGCATCCCTTTGATATCGAGATAGATGATTCAGACTATGTTGTGGGTGTCGTTCTCACTCAACACAACCACCCCATGGCATATCATAGTGAGACGCCATCATATGTTTTTCATAAGTAACCTACTTATGACAAAGAAATGTACTCCATTGTCCAAGCCTGCCACCAGTGGAAACATTACATTCTTGGGAAGGAGACAATCATCCACACTGATCACAATCTACTACAGTTCATGCAGACCCAAGGAAAATTGTAGAATGACTACCATCAGAATTGATCCACATACTTACAACAATTTCACCTCAACATCAAGTATAAAATTGGTAGTACCAACCAAGTTGCTAATTGCCTTAGCCAAATTCCAGTCGTGGAACTCACCACAGTGCTATACTCTTGCAGCCACGAGACCTCTGGATGGCCCCACCTCTATGAGAGAGACCCTGACTTCTCCACCACCTACCAAATGTTTGACGCCAACTCAATGGTCACTAATTTCCATCTTCAGGATGGGTTGTTGTGTTGTATAGAAAATCTCCGCGTTTCATCAAGAGAGTGCACGAAGCTGATTTGGGAAGCTCACTACATTTGGGTGGAAGGACACTTTGGCATCGAAAATACAGTGGCAGTGCTGCAGAAACATTTCTACTGGCCGAAACTTCAACAGGATGTCAGAAAGTATATCAGGTCCTACATCGCCTGAACTATTTCCAAACCGAACACAAAGAAATAGGGTCTGTACACCCCTCTATCTACTCCTGACAGGTCGTGGGGATCCATCTCAATGGACTACATGTTGGGCCTCCCATCTACCAAGAGGGGAAATGATTTTGTTTTTGTGGTTGTTGATTGCTTTTCCAAGATGGAGATTATATCCACCTACAAGAAGAACATCACAGCATAAGCCACTACCAAGCTCTTCTTTGAACGAGTATGGGTACATTTTTGGATCCCACAAACCATTATCTCAGACTGTGACAGTCGGTTCCTCAGCACATTATGGTCGAGCCTCTGGTCAGTGTTAAATACCAACCTCACTGTTGGCATAGGGGTAGACCCATGGTTCAGTTCTAACAACACACCAACAAGCCCTAATTACTGGCCCTTTCAGCAACACCTGCAAAGCAAATGCAGTCTCACCTGAAGTAGCTATAGGGGGTTGCAGGACAGAGGTGATCAAGATTATTTTCGACACGAAATGAGATTGGAGATATAATAAAGAAATGCACAAAGATATTGCAGATATTCAATAATATAACAAAAATATATCATAGATGCAACCATAAACATAGATATATAGTAATACATGATTTATATTAATGAAATAAATGTACAGAGACTGTAAAATATAGAGTGAAAGACTCGATATAATGGTGGCAACTTATCTCTGAGAAGAGATGTGACGGCTAATCGCATTCGAAAGAAGATGATTAAAATGAGGATTTGAAGGCCTTTTTACAATAAAAAGGAATGCCAAAATTCCTATACATCCAAAAACCTAACCCTAGGAGATGAAGCACCAAAAGTCATGTGGGTGCAGTTTGGGTAAGTTATTACATCAACTTCTTGGGGTCATAACGTTTGCATACGATCTCCTTTTTAGGTGTATGATAGCTCGTTGGAAAGGTATCATCGAGGAGATTCATTTTGTGGGCTCAATAATTCCTTTACATATTATTGAGAACCTCAATCTCAAAAAACCTTCATTTGGGCCCTCAAAATGGCCCCGAAAGTTAAAAACTGCTAAAAATAGTAAATTGCCAAATTTTCTAGAAAACTGTTTTAAGCCAGTCGGAAAAGGTGGGTGGCCAACGATATCCACCTAGATCAAGAGGTGTCTACAACCATAGGAAATGAAAAATGGGTACAAGGCAACACTCTCACACAGATCTATTTATTCTTTACCTTTCTTAAGCCTAATGCACAAACTATACCTCAGATCTAACACAATATTGCATTAAAAGTATATCAGAGATCAGAAGAACACAACATCAATCACACACAACAACATGATATACATGGTTCACCCTCTCCCTAGGGCTACATCCATATAACTATGATTTATAATATATTAGATGAAAGAATACAGTTCTATCTGCACTCTTAGCCCGTAGATCTCTCTCTTTATCTCTCTTCTCGTCTCCCCCCTCCCTGCACACTCAACTGCAGGGTTGATCTATGCACCCAACTGAAGATCTTAGAACACATAATTCTCTATCCACACAATACTTCTCTCTTAGTAATAACAACAATCACTCATCATACATAATCTCTCTAACCCATACCAGGTCCTCTTGACCTTTATTTATACAATACAATGACTCTCGGACATCCTTAGGCTGAAACCTAGGTGTCAAAACCCTAAATACCAAAAGCCTAGGTGTCTAAAACCCTAGGTCAACTTGACCCACATTTTTAGGGCTTCACCAACCTGTCTTTCCTTCTTTCTTGTGAGGTGCTCCAAAGAATCCATTGGTGGATTTTTCCACTTGCTGAGTCATCCAAGATTCATCTTCCTTGCTGGTCTGTCTTCCTTAATATCCCTATCCAACGACTTGCTTTCTCTTACTTCGCTCTGTAATTTCTGGTCTTTTGGCCACTTCGACCCAATCTCGGTCAACTTGTTTCTTGTGTAGTTCTCACTTCATGCTTCTTTCCTTAATCTTCGCAACATTCCATAACCAAGGGGCAACAGGCCCCCAACATTCACATGTGACTCGTCCCAAGGACTTCAGGTCTGATCCTTCTTCTTTAATTTGATTTCAGAGTGCGTGGGGCAACCTATGATTTATGCTCTGTCCCACCCTTCTTCCCTTGTGCAGACTATCTTTTTTGTGTCTGGTACCTAGTTTCAACTGCACCTGGTGCCTAGACCCATTTTCTCATGCTTCTATGGAGAGGTGCGAGGCAACTGGTTGTCATAGTAAAATTTCAACCGACTCCCATTCACCAAACCTTCCTTCCATTCTCCATTCAAAGTTTTCAACTGAACGAATCCTCCTTTTGTAATGTAAACAACCTCATATGGCCCAAGCCAATGTGTCCTGAACTTCCCTGGATGTTTCATGAAATTGTTGTTGTATACCAATACTAGATCTCCTTTATTGAAGGGTTTAGTCTTGATTTTCCTATCATGATAGGCCTTTTCTCATTCCTTCTGTACCTGCTGATGGAATCTTGCAATAAATCCATCTTCTTCTAGTTCTAACAACTGTGCAAACCTCTCTCGAACAACACTAGTGTCATCCATATCTGTGAATGCTACAATTCTGAGACTAGGAACCAAATATTCCATAAGGACAACTTCTTCTAGGCCATACACCAACTTAAAGGGAGTCTGCATTGTTAGTTTCTTGCAAGTAGTTCTATAGGCCCATAACACTACTGGTACTCTCAAATCTCAGTAATCCCTGTTCACACTGCAAATTTTTGTCAGTGTTGTCTCCAACATTTTGTTGAAGGCTTCGACTGTACCATTCACCTACAGGTGGTAAGGGGTACTCTTCTGGTGATGAAATTCAAATTCCCGAGTCAAGGCTTCAATAGATTTATTAATAAAATGCGTACCTTGATCACTCATTATGGTCTTCAGGCATCCAAACCTGGTTATGATATCCTCAAATATAAATCACATAGCTGTAGTTGCACTACAATCCTTAACTTCTCTTTCTTCTACCCATCTTTTCAAATACTCTGTCGCAATAATGATGTATCTAGCTCATGTGCGCTTCCCTGGTGGGTTTATAGGTCCCACAAAATCAATTGCCCATTTCTCAAATGCCTGCAAAGTCAGTTGTGGTGCTAAAGGAATCTCATCTCTTTAGGAAGGCTTCCCAACCCTTTGGCATACATCGCAAGCTTTATAGTAGTCCTTGGCATCTTTATGTAAAGTAGGCCACCATAGGCCATCTCTAAGAACCTTCTGCGTTGTTTCTTTCCCTACGTAGTGTCCTCCAGTGATGCCTTCCTATGCTTCTGCTAAAATCAGTGGTCTTTCTACCTCCATAACACATCTCATTAGGATCTCATTAGGTCCCATCTTGTATAGTTGTCCGACTATAAGTGAAAAATCTGTAGCGCGTACTACCAGTTGTTTCTTCTGAATGATTGTGTATTCACGAGGTGCCATTCCTGTTGACAAGAACCAAACTATCTCGGCAAAGTGATCATCAATCTTCCTGATGGCCGACAGCTTTGGATCATGTAGTGCATCCTCCAAACTAGTAGGTTCCTCTCCATGTTCCAACCTAGACAAGTGGACAGGTCCCTAATTCATTCTCCCTGGCTTGACCACAATATCAAAATCATATTCCTGGAATAATAGTAGCCATATGCATATTCTTCCCCCCAACACTAGCTTGTTGACTAGGTATTTGAATGCAGAGTGATTAGTGAACATCTTGAAGTGGCCTCCCAACAAGTAGCGACGAAACATCTGCAACATGTACACCATGGATAAACCTTCTCTCTCAATGGTGGTGTAATTTATCTCAGCTGTTGAAAGATTCCTACTAGCAATGGCTAACGGGTGGTCAATATCTACTGCTCCTGGTTGTGCTAAAACTGCTCCTAATGCAATAGAAGATGCATCAACATGCACATGAAATTCCTTGTTCCAATCTGGGAATACTAGAATAGGTGCAGTAACCATTTTCTATTTCATTGTGTCGAAGCTCTGCTGACATTCTTTTGTCCATTGAAACTGGCAATCTTTCTTCAAAAGCTTTTCCATGGGTGTTGTAATCTGTGCATATCCCTTAATGAACTTCCTATAGTATCCAGTATGTCCTAGAGGAGTGTGCAACTGTCTGACTGAGGTAGGAGGGGGTAGATCAACAATAATGGGAATCTTGGACAGATCTACTAGCAACCCCTACTTACACACAATATGGCCCAGCAACACTCCAAAGGGTGAAAATAAGATGCACTTCTTCAGATTCAGGGAAATCTGATATTGCCTGCACTTATCCAACATTAGTCTTAAACATTCAATATGATTTTGTAATAAGCTAAAAAAAGTCCAAACATCAAAATATGCTTCCAAAAATTTGTGTAAAAATTCTTTGAATGCTTCGACCACCACCCTGGAAAAGATGGATGGTTCATTCTTCAATCCGAAAGGAATCACTGTGTACTGGTAGGAACCCCATTCTTTTGCAAATGTGTTCTTGTGGTGATCTTTGTTGGCGATCTTGATCTGGTGATAACCTGAAAATCCATCTGTAAAGGAATATACCTCCTATCCTCCTACATTATGTAACACTTTGTCTGCAAATGGTGTAGGGAATGGGTCATGCTAACATTCATCATTCAAATTTCTGAGATCTACACAGATCCTAATCTTTGATGTCTTTTTATCTTGTACCACCATAAGACTAATTCATTCTGACTCCTCTAGAGGTTCTATGATTCCTGCTTCCAGCATTCAGTCTAGTTCAATCTTAACTTTTTCCTTATATTTGAGATTCAATCTGTAGGGTCTCTGCTTAACTGGCCTTGCATCTGGTTTCAAGGGGATCTTCATCTCTCCCATGGGTCCTTTTATGCCCTTTATATCGGTGAACTTGGTTGGGAACAAGTCCTGATATTCATGCAGTAATTTTGTGATCTTATCAACGGTAGCATCATCCAAGTAATCCCCAACATTAGCAAGCTTAGGTGCTTTCTCTGTTCCAATATTAACTTTCTTGATTTTGATCGGATGTCCAATGAAAGGTAGTTCGACTCCTGGTCCTTCTACGTCTCTCTGTCCTTTCGTTTCTGCAATGTTCACATTCCTAGGATCATCGTCTTCATCGACATTGATATTGTAACATCCATGTAGTTTCTGAAGAGGTGCAGTCCATTCATACTCCTCTTTCTCCACAGGGAGTCTAGGTGCCTCCTCAAATACGTTATGTCTGATAACTTCTAGAGATTTCTCTACTGAAGGGTATTGAATTTCAAATGAAAGTGTAGCTATAAATTTCTGATTCATACCATACCAATCTGAAGTGGTGAGGCACATTTCTGCTTGAAGATACCAATTGATAGGCATTGTGTCCAATGTGTTGATGAATTTATGCACCCACTGTTCTTGAGGAATGCTGCTCCAGGCCTCCTCACAACCTTGCACATGGTCCTTCGAACAACTTTGACCTGTGTATCTAACTTCACATCCTTCAATGTTGTTTGAAAAATGCGTTGTCATCAAAGCGTGACATTGCATCCAGTCCACGATGTTCTTTTTATGTGTCCCCCACCATCTTGCTGGAGTAGATTTCAAAGCCTCATCCAGTGCCAACAATCTATGTTGTATTGGTACAACTTCTTCAAATTCCAGTAAGAATGTTTCTAAATGATTTAAACCATCAAATGTAGGTAAGTTACTTACTTATGTGCCAATCCATCAAACTTCCTTGGTCAATCTGGCACATCTCCACACAGAAACTTCATACATTTTGTTCTACCAGTTCTCCAGTGATTCTTTTGAGTCTGATGAACATGCGTTGTCACTTCTCCAGCTTAAATTCTCATTTGTTGTAGGGTTAATGTAATCCTATTTTCTTGCTGTCAATTTATATATATTCTCTATCTCATATGCGCGGTATTTTTTTCTGATGGGTTCTATGTATCTTCGACCTTCATCAAGATCCAGAGGTGAAATGACCCTAAGGCCATCACCTTCAAATGTCATTCTTATCTTCTTTAAGTCAACAACAGTGGAATTATTGAAGTCCCAATCAATTCTTAACAGCGCAGGATAGGGACAACTATCATCAACTATCTCAATCACCTCAAAGTCCACAAATGTTCTTACCCTATTGATGTCCACAGGGACATGTTCCAGCTTACAAAAGAGGCTTACTTCTTGCTAATTAGCCATCCTAATATTGATAGGGTAATATATCAAATTAGGTTTTCCCATCAGTGCCCAGGTCTGCTTCGTCATAACATTGACCTCCAACCCTAAGTCAAGGACCACATAATCTATATCATAATCTCCAATTTGGGCATTAAGGTGTAGTTCCTTATTTGTCCTTCTCTTTTTGGATAGTTGATGTACTACTTTATTCAGTAGAGGATATACCCTTCCTGTCTCATACTGTCTAATCAAATTTTGTAGTTCTTGTATGGATTTTTCATCCTTAATCAAATTAATGCAAGTACATAATAATTCCATAAGTCTGCTTACCTCTTTTCCTTCTTCGGGTGAAGCAGACTGATCAAAGGCTAGGGGAATTCGACATTCTCTCACGTCTGGTTGTGCCTTTGATGAAGAATCCTGATCTCTTCCAAACTCTTTTCTTGCCTCTTCAAATGTCTTCTTCTCTTTCTTTGGATCAAACTCATGTGTCTTCTCCTCATCTCTTCTAACTTCTGATTCTTCTGTAATCTTCCCTGGAGTCACCCTGTCTTCTCCTGTAGCAGAGCCTCCTCTAGTGATAATGACGACTCTAGGATCCACTCCACGAGTTTCTGCTGAGATTAGTTGTACTTTTTGGTTCCCTCCTCATCTTTCCTGAAGTTTCTCTAACAATGCAGGACAATCTTCTATGGCATGTTCAAATGAGTTGCAATAACTACAAGTGGTACAAGGGTTATGGAAGTCCCTTTCCAAGTGACCTAACTGTGAACAGTTGTAAAAAATGATCTGAACTCGATCTCGATCCATGCCTCATCCTCATCCTCTTCCTATGAATCCACCTCGAGATTTGAAGTTTCCTCTTCTCAGGGAGTTAGACTGCGTAGTATTTCCTTCTTGTTGTACTTCGCCTTGAATTCTATATGTGTCTCTTGATATTTCATGCAAGAGGTCATAATCTCTACAATATTTCTCATCATGCCCCACAGATTTACAAAATGTGCAGTAAATATTGGTAGGTGTATGGACATATTTTTGCATGTAATATCATTCTCCAGGGCAATGTTTATTTCTACATACCTCGCACCAAGGTAGAGTAACCTGATTCAAAGGGCTTAGGGCTCTTGAAGCCAAGTACTCATGAAATAGAGGACAATTCTCCTTATCATGGACTTCTGATTTGCATATGATACACCAAATATATTCTCTGTTATCATTTTCCTTATCCTTCTTCATATCTTTGACCTGCACTGATAATCTAGTTAGCTGACTCAAAATTTGACTTATACCTGAGTTGGACTCCCCCATAGGGGTTGATTCTAGTTTCATAGTGATCTCCAACACCTCATCTTGTGAAGCGATCTTCTGTTGCATTAGAGGGACTCTGATGTGTGGTAAGAGGGAAACAATGGACCACTCTTTATTTTGTTCGTATGGAATCTAAAAACTCAAATGGTCTGTCAAGGTCTCAAACCTCTAATCAAACTCCCAAATAGGTTCAACTAATTTCTGCTTGATTTCTTTCAACTCTGTGATGCACTGTGGATCGAAATTGAGTTTCTTGAATTTTGCAATCAATGCAGTCTTGATCTCGTTCAATGGTTTTGATGGACAAATCCTTGGACGAACTTCATATACTAGCTTAGTGTGTGATCTCTCAGGGTAGTACTAAATTGATCTCTCTTAACAGTTTTGTCGGTGACATTCTTAATACTCTATACATCTTCACATAAGAACCAATGTTGATCAGGATCTTCAGATCCATCTCTCGTAAAGGTGGGTAACCTCATCTGATCTTCCATAGATCTTCCTAGGGTTCCTGACTGAGTATGCACTGAACCAATTGTACAAGTTCTCTATGTGTTCTGATAGCTTAGGTTACTCTGGTTACTTAATGTTTTTAAAACAACATTAGGTGTAATAGCACTTACTTCAACAGTATGAGCAATCCCTGAAGTTTTTGACTCTTCTTGGTGAGGTTCTTCAGTCTTCCCTTCTTCTTCCCTAGCAGACTCTGAATTTTCCTCGTTTAATATCTCTTCTTATTATCCACTGTAGAAACCTTCTTCCTGTGATGGTGGTTCGTGATTCTACTCGAACAGGTTCATCATAGGAACTTATCTGAATATTCTCCCACTACGCATGTCTTTGACCTATGTTTCATTGTCACTTTCTAAATTCTTGAACATTATCTTTTTCAATCTGACCCACTACTGTATCTTCATGATGTTCTTCTCATGCAATAACATCTTGATCTTCAACTTCAAGAAGTGTAAAATTTTTCCTCTAGGTCCCTTAAAGAAATATCTCTCTGCTTGGCTATATGATTCTGCTCTATCAATAGCAAAGTCAATGATATACCCTCCAATGGTACTATCAAACCAATGATATACTTCTCTTAACACGACATTATCAACTCTCTTGACCTTCTTGATCAATGTCGATGTCCAAACCATAGGTGGTCTAGGTATGATCTCAAACTAGGTATTTGCTAATCTAGCTACCCACTCATATAGCTCCTTATGAATTCCTCCAAAGAAAATCTTGTGTATATCAGTAAATATATACCTTCCCAACCAATCTTTTGTACTAATATTAGGGTTCTTATTCTGAGATTCAGTGAATTCCTTCTCTTTTTATTCTATCCACATCTGAATATCTATCTTCGATGGAAACCACCTTGACATTCCCTCAAGAATATCCTAGTCCCATCAATGAAACCATTTGTTGGCACAGGGGCAGACCCAGGGTTTAGTTCTAACATCTCACCAACAAGCCCTAACTACTGGCCCTTTTGGCAACAACTGCAAAGTAGATGCAGTCTCACTCGAAGTAGATATAGGGGGTTGCATGACACATGTGTCTACAACCAGAGGAAATGCAAAGTGGGTCCAGGGAAACACTCTCACATAGATCTAGTTATTCTTTACCTTTCTTAAGCCTACTGCATGAACTATACCTCAGATCTAACACAATATTGTATTAATAGTATATCAGAGATCAGAAGAACAAAACATCAATCACACACAACAACATGATATACGTGGTTCACCCTCTCCCTAGGTCTATGTCCACAGAACTGCGCTTTATAATATATTAGATGAAAGCATACAGTTCTATCTGCACTCTTAGCTTGCAGATCTCTCTCTTTCTCTCTCTTCTCCTCTCCCCCCTCCCTGTGCACTTAGCTATAGGGTTGATCTTCACACCCAGCTGAAGATCTTACAACACAGACTTCTCTCGCCACACAATACTTCTCTCACAGTAATAACAACAATCACTCATCATCCATAATCTCTCTAACCCATCCCATGTCCTCTTGACCTTTATTTATACAATACAATGACTCTTGGACATCCTTAGGCCGAAAATTAGGTGTCAAAACACTAAATACCAAAACCCTAGGTGTCTAAAACCCTATGTCAACTTGACCCATGTTTTCAGGGCTTCGCCAGCCTATCTTTCCTTATTTCTTGCGAGGTGCTCCAAAGCATCCATTGATGGTTTTTTCTGCTTGCTGAGTGGTCCACGATCTATCTTCCTTGCTGATATGTCTTCCTCAATCTCCCTGTCCAATGGCTTTCTTTCTCTTACTTCGCTCTGTATTTTCTTCTCTTTTGGCCACTTCGACCCAAGGGCCAATACTCACCAAATCCACTTCCTTCCACCCCTAGACAGATGGCCAAACTGAGGTCGTGAATCAGATAATCATACATATCCTACGCATGTACAATTAAAAAAAACCCCACACATGGGATGAGATTCTTCCATATGTCCAACATAGCTACAACCAAGCCTTGCATAGATCAACTAGCCACAACCTCTTTTAGGTGGGGTTGGGACTACATCCATTCATCCCCATGGATATTGCACTACCCCTGGAAACCACCTTGGCTTACTCGTCCCCTGCTCCACTAGAATATGACAAAGCCATCCATTTCATTGAGTGGATCCAACACATCCGCCAACAGGTTTAGGATATTTTACAGAAGGCTAATGCCAAGTACAAGAAACACCATGATCAACATCAGGTGTCACATAAGTCTCAGGTGGGCGACAAAGTTTGGTTGCACTTGCAGAAAGAACGCCTTACAGGGCCCCGTCAGAAGCTTCTCCCACTCCATTATGGGATGTACACCATCACAAAGGCTGTGGGTGAAAATACTTTTGAGTTCAACATTCCCCCTTTGCTTGGCCTGCACCCAGTCTTCAACATGGCTCTCCTTCGACCATATTTCCCACCATTATTAGACACCTCAAAGATAGAAGAGTAGTTGAAACCAAAATATATAAACCCTAACTGCATGCAACAGGAATCCAGTGATCATATTGTGGACACACAGATCAAGGCCACTTGACAACAAAGGATCCAACTTTATCGAGTCGTAAAAGCAGGGCAGCTCCTACACCAAGGCAAGTGGATCACCCCGGGCCAAATTCAACAGAAATTTCCTCATATGATGGGGGAACTCAAAACAATGGAAACCATTGATTCCTAAGGAGGGAGGATTGATCCAAGTGGATATTGGTGTCCACCCACCTTTTCCAACTGTCTCAAAACAGGTTTCTGGCAATTTTGGTAATTTACTATTTTTAGCAGTTTCTAACTTCCGGGGCCATTTTGAGGGCCTAAATGAAGGCTTTTCGAGATTGAACTTCTCAATGATAGAGAAAGGCTCTGATTGAGCCCCTAAAATGAATATCTTCAACAATACCTTTCCAATGACCTATCGTGCACCCCAAACAAATATCATATGCAAAAGTTACGACCCCAGGAAGTTGATATACTAACTTACCCAAACGAGGCCCACATGACTTTTGGTGCTTCATCTCCTAGGGTTAGGTTTTTTGGATTTCTATGGTTTGTGAAATTATGGTTTATTGTAAAAAATTCCTTGAAAGCCTCATTGTAATCATCTTCTTTCAAAAGAGTGCAACGGTCACATCTCTTCTCAGAGATAAGCCCCCACCATTCCAACAAGCTTGTTTTCCGCTGCATTTTACAGTTTCATCTTATTTCCTTATTGAATACAAAACCGATTTTAGTATATCTTTGTTATTCTATCTTAAGCATCTTTTAATAATCTGTATTCATTTCATTGTGCTCATGAAATACATATCAATATGACAGGTCGAGGCATATCGAGATCATATATTACTATATCAAGGATATAGTGCAGAAGGGAGCAGTGAGGCTCCAGTTTTGTGACTACAGAGGATCAAGTTGTGGACATGTTTACCAAGATGTTGTTGAGGATAAATTTTGAGTACTTCAGGGAAAGTATTGGCCTGGTCTCTCTTCAAAGGGAGTGTTCTCATCCAACATGAAAAAGGGCTGGCATTGAGACATGTGGAACTCATATAGCATGAAAAATGGTTGGCACTCAGTGTTCTCATCCAACATGAAAAAGAGTTGGCACTAAGACAGGTGGAACCCATCCAACATGAAAAAGGGTCGGCACTGAGTGTTCTCATCCAACATGAAAAATGGCTAGAATTGAGACATGAGGAACTCATCCAGCATGAAAAAGGGATGGCACTGAGTTTTCTCATCCAAAATGAAAAAGGGTTGGCACTCAGACAGGGGGAAATCATCCAACATGAAAAAGGGTTGGAACTGATTGTTCTCATATAGCATGAAAACGGGCTTGAACTAAGACACATGGAACTCATCCATCATGAAAAAGTTTTGGAACTGAGATAGGTAGAACTCATCCAGCATGAAAAATGGATGGCACTGAGTGTTCTCACCCAAAATTAAAAATGGATGTCACTGAGACAGGTGGAACTCATCCAACATGAAAAATGGATGGCTCTGAGTGTTCTCATCCAACATGAAAAAGGGTTGTCACTGATATAAGTGGATCTTATCCAACATGAAAAAGGGATGGAATTGAGATAGGTGGATCTCATCCAACATGAAAAAGAGTTGGCACTGAGACTAAGGGTGCACATGATCATGTATTGATGCATTGTAGGGTAGTGGATGTCATGGGGACAAGTTGTAGTTATTTAAGAACTACCCATGGGCCTTGGATGCATTTCCTGTGAAGTCACAAGGGTGAAAATGATGAGGTACATATGCATTGTGAGGTAATGGATGTCATGGTAACATGTTGAAGATATTTGAGAGCTACCCATAGGTAATATTCAAAGTTAATCTTTGGATGTAATCTTGGCATAATGTAGAATGTCTCCCTCGCTGAGAGGGAGTGTTCATGTTTGGGCAGCCTTGAAAAGACATTCTACTAGATTGATAATTAATAATATGATTAGTAATTATTAAGCAATATTATTAATTATAATATTATTAATGTAATAATATATTTATAATATAAAGTATAAATATGTATAATAAAGTATAAAGTATAAATATAAAGTATATTTATATTATATGTATAATATAATATAAAGTATAAATATATTTATTGCCCAAGGGACACATATCTTCATGGATGGTCACCATATGTTCTTTATATGTAGAACACTCATCATTGTTATAAGATATTCATTCACATACAATATCATCTCTTATGAAAAATCAATAGTCTAGTCCATGTCCTGGGCATTGTTAGCAATGAGATTATTTGTTTATTATTTTTTATTTTGTACAACATAAAATATATGCCCATTAGAAGATATTAACAATGATAAATAAATGGTTTATTTTGTTTTTAGTGGCCAATTTTTGTTGTATTCATCTCAGTGTGCTTCAATATTTGTTGTTTCTTTTGTAGAACATTGTATTATTAAGTTGTTTCATTGGAGGATTGTTCTTTGTGCATTGATTGTGAATCTCATTCTTCATTATTCCACAACTTGGGCATAATTTTTGTTGATATTTTATTTCCATTGACGTTTATCTTGTGTAGAAAAAATAATGTGCTTAGTGAATGATGATAGGATCGATGCATATTTTTGGGTCATTGGATTCAAATCTTTTCATTCTGTATTGACTCTAGATGCAATGAATGGTTAGTTTATTACCTTGGAACATTTTTCATCGAGAGCATTTGTCCAATGGTGTTTACCTTGTATATAAAAATTATGTACTCAATAATTCATCTCAGGGTCAATAAATAAATGTTGGTTGTTTCTTTGTATGGTCAATACTTCTTTTGTTTACTTGCATCTACTTTAATGTTTTTTGTGTGTTTTGGAGAACCTTGTCTTGTTATGTTGTTGGTTTGGAAACTTGTTTTTTCATATTGGTTTTAGATGTTGTGCATGGTTATTCCAAAGCTTTGGTATAACCCTCATTCAAATTATTTTTTGATGGAATAAGACATGGCCCCAACCAATGTTGTTATTGGTACATGATCACCACTCTTACTTTAATGTCCATCTTATAATTCCATTCAAAATTTCACATATTTTTAGTACTAGATCATATTAACAAGGCTATTAAATATATAGATATGTTATATGAATTCCATAGAATTCCCTTCTCTTGTTTCTCGTATTAATTCCTCTTAATAAAAAAATAGAACTCCGAAGTTATGTTACTTCAAGTTATTCTTCTAAAAAAGAGTAAGATAGAAAAAATAAATTGATAATTGGTCTAGATAGAAACGTTCTGGATCAAATATCTGGGAATGATCTTCTTATGCTTCGTCTCACTCATTTAGAGCGAACCTTTTATTTTTTCTCCAAGGATATTTTTTCTCAAGGTCAAATAGTTACACAATAGATAAATCTATGGGTCCCATACCTCATTCTATCACTCGTACTTTGTCTAGATTTCAGACAGAAATGACAAGTGAATCAAGTTTGTTAGCGATTCACGAATTGGAAATGGCTAAATATAAATATTCTTTCTTTCTTTTTTATATGTAAAGCCTTGTATTGGATCCAATAGGATATTTTGTTACAAAAATATGGGTTCAATGAATGAATCAATGAAAATATTATATCCTTCCTTTATTTATATGAGAGGTAAGGAAGAAAAAAATTATAAAGTGGACCTAGTCTACTATAACCAATATAACTCTACAAAAGTAGGCCCACATGTGAAGTGTTCCAAATCCAAGTGACACATGTCAAGGTCCAAGGTGAAGGAATCCAACAAGAAACGCTCTAAGGCATGAATGGTCCTCAAGAAGTATCCAATTCTCTACCTCCATGAGCCTCCATATCTCCAATGCTTCTTTTATGTCGTGTGCTCTTCTAGGTCCACCAAACCTACATGATCACTCCCTAAACCCAATCATCCTCAATTCAAGTAAAATCGTATATGCAAGCAACCAAATGTGCCCATTCCATCTAGGGTTCTATTCCCTCCTCCAATATGCCCTACACTACTCCCAATCAAGCAACCAACCTTCATATGGTCATCATGAAGAAGTCACCAAGCTCCATAGGTCTCCAACACTCCAAGGAATAAAGCCACATAAGCACCAAGATGAGGTATAGATATCAAAGATAAATCCACCTCATATGTCTATGTCCATCACAACACAACCAAGGGTTATCCATACACCATGCATCCCTTATCACATGAAACACCCTTAAGCATGGTGTAAACACTTTTGGAGTAACCCTGAAAGTTAATAGTCATGTTATTCTAGGGCCGCAACCCACCAAGTTAGCTTCTTGGAGGGTCTTTTAGATAATCCTTATTTTCAACCCTTTTCATAATGAGTTTCTATATGGTATACTTTGAAGTAGAATCTACACTTGAATGCAACGTACTCATAGTCAGTAAGTCGAGACTAGATATAATCTTTGGCCACTTGCTTGATCTTTGCTAGAAAACCTTTATTGAACTCCATGTTCATTCATATTGGGGGGAACACGTAGTGATGTGCCTCCTTGTTTTACCTACTCCTTTGAAATGGAATTTTCCAATGGTTTTTTTGATATCTTGCAGAGAATTGATGTCCCCAAAAAAGAGAAGAAGGTTGAATAGTCTCATATAGATTGAGGTGAAGGAAGTAATATTTGTAGAAAGGTTAGAAGTTCGAAGCTAGGTTACCAGTATATATGTAGGAATATACCGACCGACATATATACAGGTCAGTATATATACCGACATATACATGGGTCGGTATATATACCGACATACGTACCGGTCAATATATATACTGGGATATATACCATTCGACATATATATCGATTGGTATATATGTCAGTATATATATCGACATATATAGTTGTATGTATTTTGGTTAGTATATATATTAACATATATATTAGTATATAGACCAACATATATACTGGTCAGTATATATAGGTCGACATATATATTGGTCAGTATATATACCGACATATATATTCATCAACATATATACCAGTATATATACTGACATATATATCAGTATATATATCGACATTTATATTGATATATACTAACATATATATCGATCAATATGTATATCGATATAACAATATTGGTATATATACCAGTATATATGTTGATTTCCATGTTAAACTGAGATCTATGTATGATGTTAAGGTAGGAAACTATTTTTGGGAATCATTTATACTGGTATATATAATGGTATCTATACAAACATATATAACTAATATATATGCTGATATACTATATCGATATATATACCAGTATATACGCTCATTTCCATGTTAAACATAGATCTATGTATGATGTTAAGGTAGACAATTATTTTTGGGAGACATATATGATGGTATATATATAATATATATATATATATATATATATTTCCATATTAAACATGGATCTATGTATAATGTTAAGGTAGGAAACTGTTTTTGGAAGTCATATATATATCTTTCTTCTTCTCTGATAAAGTTTATTTATCTTTCTAGCATGGTTTAGTTCTAGTATCATCTGAGTGTCAAGACAAACCAAACTAAACCATGATAAAAATATAAAGCAACTTTATCAAAAAGGGAGAAGAGAAACTTTAATGTAGGTCAAGCATGAGCACTCTCATATGTAGGTGAAGAGTTTTTTTTTTAAGTCTACAAAGGAGGGGTCCCATTTTCTTGGCCAAAACATGACTTAACTGACAAAATCACAAGAAAAAGGGAAGGTGTTAATGTTTGGCACAACACACATTAACATAGATGTGTGTTTAACATGTAAATAAGCATATATACTGGTATATATATATATATATATACCAACCAATATATATATATCAATATATATATTGACTGGTATACATACCAATATATATATTGATTGGTATATATACCAGTATATATGCTTCCCAAAAATAGTTTATTACCTTAACATCATACATAGATCTGGGTTTAACATGGAAATCAACATATATACTAGTATATATACCGATATAATATATCGATATATATACCGGTATATATGTCGATATATATACCAATATATATATCGACTAGTATATATGTATATATGTCGGTATATATACCGATATATACCATAATTCACCATGTTCACCGGATTTGAAGGATGCATAGTTCGGTTCATAGTGACGAATTAAACACGAACATGAACCAGGTGACTTAGTAAATACCAATATATATACCTCCCAAAAATAGTTCTCTACCTTAACATCATACATTTAACATGGAAATCATCATATATACTGGTACATATACCGATATAATATACTAGTATACATGCCAATATATATAACTTCCTAAAATAGTTTCCTACCTTAACATCATACATAGATCTAGGTTTAATAAAATGCAAAAACAATGAGATTCATAAAAAATGTGCCATGAAATATATATATATATATATTCAACATCATCTAAATTGTTCATTTTTTACAAAATGGAAACCTGTGCCCAATATAAAAAGCGACAACAAGTTCCCTAACATAAAACACATCCATATGGTGACCTAGATACAAAATTGCAGTAGTTGGTCAACCATTGACCACTTCCACCCTCACCACCCTCAGGAGCATCCTAGAAATCAATATTTCTTCTCTTGCTCGAGGAATCACCTCGAGAGGTTCTAGGCCTCGGTGTGCTTTTACGCTCTGGAGACTGCACAACGAATACAAATTGTTATAATTTTTTTCCTCAATGAATTAATAAACATACAAAATTATACTTTGTAATTTAACCTAAGACAACTCACCGCATATGCTACTATCAATCGTGAGGGTGTTACCCTCCTCCGCGACCCCAGTCTCTCTACGATGCCACCATGCATCAGTTACAAGGATCAAGTCAAGAAAATTAAACAAATACGCATAAAATTGAATTCATGAAACATAAAAAATTATCATTAATGCATTATCTCACTATGAATATCTCAAGCCTCGATGGAGATTCACTGGTAGATGGAGCACTAGGTTTTACAACCTGCTCCGAGACAACCTCTACTGTGGCATTCTTGGTCGATGGGGTTGATGGAAATACTGAGGGTGGGCAGCGATGGACACCCAAAACTTGTAAAAGTGATTGCAACTCCCTGGGCCTGGAGAAAGGTAACCTAAAAGAAACACCCAGGTGCTTAGGGAGTGAAATCATACTATATCCATCAAATATATAAACATCATTCATACATATTAATAAAATTGAACTATTAGAACCAAAGAGTAAAATTAAAAAACATAAACACAAATAATTTGAGAATTGTGCGATATTTAACTCTACACACAACACATGTAATGTAGGTGACTTGTCCATCCTAGATGGACATTCCCCAACATCGCCTAGTCCCAAATCCTATAAAAACACGTGAAGATTAAAAATTTGAGGATGTTGTAAAATTAAGAAATGACTATGGTGAATTTATCATATGTGACACATACATGTGTGTGGGGTGCACCCAATGAAAAGGATGCCTCTACTGCCACATTAGTGGTGGGGATAAGAACTGATGCATCCATCGACATAGAGGTTCTACTTATAGGATGTAACAACTGCAAAACAACATAAATAAAATATTGATATAAATACACATAATACAAAATAAATATAGATACACATAATGATAAGGAACATAAAGAGGATCACGATACTAACCTCCTCCATGAAGCTCTATAGGCCCATAGCATGTCTTCTTATAGCTCGAACATCTGTGAGTTTCATGTGGATGACTTCTATGTCCATGTTCCCTCTCCTCACTGTAATATGTTGTGCATGTTGAACCTCCAACCCCTTTATCAATGTCACTGGCCAACATCTCCTGCCCAGATACTGCAACAAAGCTACTGTGTTGCACTAGGTTATGCATCAATGATGAAATAGATAGCTTTACCTATTACAAGCTCTCTACAACAAGAGGATGTTGGGTAGGGGGGCATCCCTTCGCCTAGGGGGACAATGACCTAACAAGGGGTTGCACCTGGCATGCTCTTGGTTCTGTCCGGACCCTAGACCCACACCCTAGAAGTCTCCAATGTTAAAGTAGTTGACATGCCTACCCAAAATAATCTCAGCCTATAATTTTCTCAGAAAATATAAGGGCATTTCCATGTTATTGTAGGGAGGTTTATCAAAAACCATATGCCTCATGTCCATCCAATTTTGACTAATCTGGGGATGGATGCACTGGTCAATGGAGATGTGTTTCTTGTTCACTGGTAGTTCTTTTCAAGTTCTAGGATCCCAAAAAATAAACAATAATTGTGGTTTTGAAATGCCTAGCTCTTTGACTTGGTTTTTGTCCAAACCAGTGTTGTAGTACTCATACATGCTTTCGCTATAATCAGAAATAGAGGTCAATTTCCCTTGGGATATTGAAATGGAATTCACAATGATGTACAAGGAAGTTGCCAAGGAGACTATGCTAGGGTCTCTAGTGTCCCTTAATTGTTCCTCAAGGGTTCTTAATATAACCAACTCCTCATAAAGTTGAGTGTTTACATCGGGTGGTTGTGGTGGGTTGGGGTTTTGATCTTCTTAGATTTTTTTTGAGCATTTTTAATTGCCTTGGGGTTCCATTTTATTATATATGATGCAATTTAAAATCCATGACATGTAAATTAGGTTGGTTTTTTAATTAAAATACAAAATTACATTTTTTTTTTTAATTTAGATTCTTGGAAGCAAAAGACTAAATTGGGTTAAAAATAAGATAAATAAAACACACTTGGACACAGTGGCAAGATCCTTCCTACTATCTCCTCTATTTTCTCAATGAGAGTAGAAACGCGAGCATGGTTTGTGCACAATGACCACAAATCTCGCTCGTGGGCTCTTAAATTTTTTTATCAGTAGGAACACACACCCATTCTTAAGAACGTGCACATGTTCCTAAGAACACACATGCATTCTTAAGAAAGTGCACGCGTTCTTGAAACTAAACCTACATGGAAAGGCTCATGGAGGTTCGACCACCTCCAATCCTAAAGGTTTAGGAACATGTGTGTGTTCCTAAGAACGCACAAACATTATTGTGAGTGTGATTTCTTGTTGCATGGATTGCCACTTTTTTGGCCATGAACTTCATGCACTTACTCATGCCTATAACACCCCGAATTTTGATCCCCCATTTTAAATAATGTATTTTTACAATGCTAAGAGGCCAGAGTGCCCAAACAATTATTAAAAGGACAATGTGCCTAAGAAATGTAATTTTTTTATCATTATTAATAATAAACACATCAGTGTCTGCTAGATGGACAAGGACTAGAGTTATAGGGGG
>ML818120.1:30868-55123 GCA_009831015.1 Picea engelmannii
AAATGGTTACCCTTGGCAGAATGGTGGTATAACACTTCCTTTCATACTACAACAAAAATGACACCATTTATGGAACTTTATGGATACCACCCTCCTTCCATCACTTCTTCTCTAAAAGAAAAATCTAAGGTTCAAGCATTGGAATATCACATCGAGAATCAACAACAAGTTATCCAAATCTTAAAGGACAACCTGACCATGGCACAAAATCGCATGTAACAACAAGCAGATCAACATCATAGTGAAATAAGTTTTTAAGTAGGGGATTGGGTTTTTTTAAGACTACAACCATACAAACAGATGTCCCTCAAGAAAGCCAAGAAGGATAATAAATTATCACCAAAGTACTATGGACCTTATAAGGTGTTGCAAAAGATTGGTACTATGGCATACAAATTGGAGTTGCCTTCATCTTCACGAGTACAACCAATTTTCCATGTTTCATGCTTAAAGAAGGTTATAGGTGACAACATCCCAGTTCAAACTATATTTCCATAACTTGACGAGGAAGGAAAAATCATATTAGAGCCTGAATCCATCATTGACACAAGAATTCGCTAGCTGAGGAATAAATCCATTTCAGAGTATCTCATTAAATGGAGGAAACTACCGGCTGAAGATTCCACTTGGTAAGATGAGTCTTTTATACAAAAGCATCCAGAGTTACTCAAGCATTGTGGAAAATGCTTGTCTCAAGGGGAGGGGCATGTTAAGCCCTAATATTGGCTCATTACCCCTTAATTGGGGCATATTACATTAGTAATGTTATTTTATTTATGTCATCTTTATTCCATTAGTTGTAATTATACCTCCTAGTCTCCTATATATACCAAGGAGACATTTTCATTTGGAATCATATTGTACTTGAACATTTAAGTGGGATAAAAAGAGGTTTCCCCCTCAAAGAGGCTTATTATCTGAAATTATCTCTTTTTTAAGGCGTTGAGTACTTTATTTGAGGTTTTTCTATGCTATATTGATATTTGGTTCTTAACATATATGATTCCAAAAGAGAGGGAGGATTGAGGGGATAAATGTTTATTTCCTATTTTAATTACCCTTTTGTCTAAGGGATGGGATCAGTTACGTGATCTTGTTGGGGAATTCCAGGAGGTTCTTGATTCCCCACAAAATACTTAAATCACCCCTAGACTATTGGGGGGTTGTTTGTTAGCTCGTTCGCTCATTTACTCATTCGCTCCTTCATTCTATTATTCACTCACCCACTTGATCATCGGTTCATGTGTTCATTAACTTGCTCACTCATTCATTCATCCCATCCTTACCCATCCCCCACTGATCCATCCTCACCCGCGTTCGGCCTAGGAAAGGGAAATGAACTGTCGAATATTATCCATGGTATTGTTGGCTAAAGTGGTCACTGGTGTAATCCAACCATGGCATGAGGCCTACATGTATGAGATGCATTGGTATGTTTCCAAATTTGTTCACAGCTGCGAGTCCTGAGAGTCCAACATGGATATTCTGGACTAGTTGTGCTAGAGCCCTGGAAGGAGAAGGACTAGTCGAGGGACTGCATGGAAGAGAAGGGTGGAGGTCCATTCTCTTGGATGGTGCATGATGGGTAGAAGAGAGTTGGGTACTTGGATTGTTGTGAATGCTAGAAAATCCTGTGAGAGATTGAGTGTTGACTAGATTGGGAAACAAAGTGAAATCTGGAACCGTCCTTGTGGATTCATAGCCCTGGCTTGGGGGTGACACCGCTGTTGATATTTGGAGTAGTAGTGTCTATGGTTGTTTGGAACTTCCTTGGTCTCTAGCCAGTTGGTGTACTCTTTTATAAAGATAATCTCTCTCTGTTATGTTATTATTCATCTATACATGAATGTATTCTATTGTATGTATATATTTATCGTTTAATTACATATTTAGAATATGCATGCTTATTGGTTATTGTTGTGCATGTCGTCAAATATTTTCTTTTATGCATCCTGATTAATTTAAAAGGTATCAGTAAGAGAAAGAAGTCCTAGGGTGGTATTGAAGGTGGCATACCCCGACCAGTAGGTGGTAGTGATGTGTTACAGATTGGTATCAGAGATTCTGGTTGAAACACTGGGATGATATTGGTTGGGTCTATTGGTCAGAGTCTCATGGTTGAGATCCAATTCTGACCATGAAGTTGAAAATATCAGGAGGAATGGCATTGCAGAATATACGCAGGAGTTATAACATCATAGATCCTTTGTGAACAGTCTGAAATACTCTTCCAGGAGGGCATTGATCTTGCGTGAGCATTCATGGGAGAAAAACGAAGGAAGGTGTTAAAGAATCCCATAATTGTTGAACATTCTAGTCAAGGAAGGCTTTGCAAGAAGTGCAACGACAAAGGAAAGGAGATGCCTTAGCCCTTTCCATAAGACCAAGGGAGAAGCCATTGAAGAACTGAGCCAAGCACAAGGAGTGTGCCTAAGGTGTTGAGAATTCACCTTATAAGCCCAGGAGGAAGGGCAAGAAGTTTCTAGGAGGGCACGAGAAGCTCGTAGAGGAACTTGAAGACTAAGGTTTTCAACCCAAGCAAAGTCGCAAGAGATTTGCACAGATTTGTGCAAGAAGTGAAGAAATCCTTAGAGAATAGCCTAAGTCTCGAAAAGAGAACTTGCGCTAAGTGTGAAAATAAGTTGAGGACTTGTCAAAGTCCTGAAGACGGATAAGTCACCCTTTTTCAAGGAGGATACAAGTGGCATAAGATCGAGAGGTTTGGTAGAGGTAACTTCATAAGGTTTGCGGGAGCAAACAAGGATCTTTGTGAAGTCGCGAAGAGCGATTTCAATCTATACCATTGAATCTGGAAGGACGTGTGGTAGAGGATCAACACATCACTGATTCATGATTGGAAGAAGCAGAGTCGAGTGGAGATAGGAATCAAAAAGTCTGAACTCGTGGTTTGATCACAACTGTTGATCATGAGAGGAACGAGGACCATAGATCTAGTCTTGAATCATTTGTCGATTTGAAAATCGAGAAAATGGAGAAAGAATCTCACGAAAGTATTGAAGTGTGGGGTCGCTAAGGGATTTGACCCATGGTCACAGTTTTTTGTCACATCGAGGGAGGAACTTAGCATAGAAGTGATAAGACCGTTGGCGTAGGAACTAAAAGTTCTAAGGAGAGGGTCCGCAGGTGCCACATCGCGGGTACTGAGGAATTTAGAAGGGCCTTTGTCAAGTCAAATCGGTTCCATCAGGAGGCCAATGAGTCATTCTACTCGATGACTTGATTGATCCTAGACCGAGAGGTCGTGCCAGCCCAAAGGAGAGGAGGGGGTTGTCACCAAGAGTGGTATCAGAGCTTGTTTTCTCTTAGGTTGAGAGAAGGGGATATAGAGATAGTCTCAGAGATTGTTTTCATTTGTAGAGGGTGGGTGAAGGGAGATGAAGGATGTAGTATGATACTAAGAGTGGTATCAGAGCTTGTTTTCTCTCAGACAGAGGGAAAGAGATAAAGGAACTAGTGCAGAATTGAATTCTGTAAGCTAGGGAAATAGGGTGTGATGCTCTGTTGGAATTTTTTCGAGGTGTACAGTAGATGGTGAGCAGTATGGTAGGCTATAGGTATGGAAACATGGTCATCAAAGGTCATAAGTGAGAATGAGGAGGATTCCACTCACAGAAGAGAAGAGTGGAGATGGACAAGGAGCTTAGTGAAATTCGAGCACGAATGGAGAATATTGCATTCAACATGCAACATGAGTAAAAGGTACACTGGAGATATGAATGGACTTTGAAAAGGACATCCAGAGGCATGCTAAAAACCTCAGTCATAAGGGAAAGAGATTTTGCAAAAGTCTCATAGATTGCTTGGTGGGAAACAACAAGGGATCAGTCGATCTCGTATACTTCCAGGTGGGCAGAGGCGACATCCCATATTTTCAGGTAGGCAAGGGAGAAGAGGTGAGCTTAGCTGAGAGTTCATTAAAAGATGAGAAGGCGGAAGAAAAATATCACTTAAATGGAGATTCACATAGAATTGTGAGATGCATGAATGAAGATGATAAAAAGTTACAAACTTTCATCGTAGTGAAGGAGGAGGATCTGAGGGACGTTCTAATCATTAGAGGAGTTGATATATTCCTACCAAGCGGTCAAGGAGAGGCTAGCATAGATGTTGCATAGGTGATAGGAAGACACCAAGAATAAAATTTCAAGGACGAGAAGGAACATATACTAAGGTCTGTCCTGACGAAAGGAGAAGAGAATTCAGCATAATCGATTGATGTTTTCATCCATGAAGATGAATAGGATATGACTGCAGCATAAGAGGAAGAAGATAGCATATAATTTGTTGGTCTGTGTGAGGAATTAGAGGATCTTGAAAGGAGAGTGGTATTGCAAGACATGCACATCCAACAGGCTAAGTTGGAGGCAGATGAAGGACCACAACAACATGGGGAGCAGTTGGAGAGAGATGAAGGAGGAGCAACCGAAGAACTGGCGAGAGCGAATGTGTTAGGAGGAGTGGTAGCTAAGAAACAGTTAAGTGATAAGGAGTCTGCAGGAGTGAAGAATTCAACAGAGTGGCTAGTCAAATCTATAAAAGGATCAAATGTCTCTGGGAATCAATGTGATTCATCCATCGATAAGAAGCAGGTGAAGTGAGCTAGTCTGCAACAGAATAACCATCTGATAGAAAAAATGGACGAGGTGATCAAGGAGATAAGGAATATGATTTCAGAGTCAGAAAAAAAATCGGTCAGCAAGAGGAAGATGGACGAGAAGAAACCTACACGAGTAGTGGGGAAGATGCAGAAACAAAAGAAATGAAGCAGAGGAGTCGAGAGACAACTCCAAGAGAAATTTTGGGATCCAGGTGGATTTCATCCACGTTGGAAAGATCATGAGCAAGAGCTCATGATTTTTTCCACTGTGCAGTATGATGCAAGAGCATCGCTCCATCTTAGTACGTGCCAACTAAGCAATACACGTGGTGCACATTCAAGGAAGGAAAGGCGTCGCCCTCTCATTTTTTCCTTGCGAATCCAAAGGCGTGATCTAGGAATTAATTGAAGACAAGATGGAAGAGCCAAATTGTGATTTCGCACAAGATAGATTTAAGGTTTCCATTAATAGGCTGACGAAAAAATAGATCTGCATCCGATTTAGATCAGAATCACCATCATTGTAATTTGTCCTTTCAATAAGAATTAGGGATGGTGATTTGAAACCATTAGTTATCTTGCGAGGGAAGCCCGTAGAGTCCCTCTTGTATAAATATTTGTATTGTAAGCAAAGTAGAGGTTAGATGGTTGGGAAATTAGGTGGTGAATTGTTAGACAAGCTGGGTTGTAAGGAGAGATACAGAGAGTCAAGACTCAATTGTAGCTCAAACTCCACCATTGTAAATTAGCATTCCACCATTGATAGAAAAGGACAATTTTCTCGTTTTATCTTTCTGTTCAATGGATGTTGTGTTATGAATGTCATTTGCATGCTTGTGAATTGTAGATGGATGTTAGAAATCGTCTGTAGGGATAGAGATACAATTTTCTATCTATGAGTGTGTTAAGTTAAGTCTAGTTCTCTAGGCTAAGTGTAAGGAGTGCATGTCTGAACTCAGTGGAGTCCAAAGAGAATCTTTCAGGAGGGCACACCAGATTAATTTACAAACTCAGGGAGAAATTTCAAGGAGGTTAAGTCCCTTGAAAATAAAGACAGTGTGGAGAGAATCACAGCTCAGAGTTACTGAACACTTTGAAATAATTTACCAGGAGAGCATTGAGTTTGCGTGAGCATTCGAAGGAGCAACATGGTGTAAGGTGTTGAATAATCCCAAAATTGCTGAACATTCTAGTGAAGGAAGGATTTGCAAGAAGTGCAATGAAAAAGGAAAGGAGATGCCTTAACCCTTTCCATAAGTCCAAGGGAGAAGTCGTCGAAGAACTGAGACAAGCGTAAGGAGTGTGCCTATTGTGTTGGTAATTCATGTTATAAGATCAGGAGGAAGGGTGAGAATTTTCCATGAGGGAATGAGAATCTTGCAGAGGAACTTGAAGCCTTGGAGGTTTTCAAGCCGAGATAAGTCGCAAGAGAGTTGCAGAAATTTATGCAAGGAGTGCAAAAAGCCTTCAAGAATAGCCTAAGTCTCGAAAAGAGAACTTGCGTTAAGTGTGAAAATAAGTCGAGGACTTGCTGAAGTCCCGAAGATGGAGAATTCACCCTTTTTCAAAGAGGAAAGAAGTGCCAGAATATCGAGAGGTTCGGGAGAAGAAACTTCATAAGGTTTTTGGGAGAAAACAAGGATCTTTGAGAAGTCACGAAGAGTTATTTCAATCTAGGATATTGGATCTGGAAGGACACATGGTAGAGGATCATCCCATTGCTGATTCATGATTGAAAGAAGCAGAGTTGAGAGGAGACAGGACTTGATAATTCCAAACTCATGGTTTGATCACAACTGTTGATTGCGAGAGGAATGAGGACCGTAGATATGGTCCTGAAGCATTCGCCAATTTAGAAATCGAGAAAATAGAGAAAGCAACTCGCGAAAGTCTCGAAGTGTGGGGTCATGAAGGGAGTTGGCCCATGAACACAGTCCGTGGTCACATCGAGGGAGGAACTTAGTGTCGAAGAGATAATACAATTGGTGTAGGAACTAAAAGTGCTAAGGAGAGGGTCCGCAAGTGCCACATCGCGGGTACTGAGGAATTGAGAAGGGCCTATGTCAAGTCAAAACAGTTCCATCAGGAGTTCGACGATTCATTTGACTCGATGCTTGATATATCCTAGACTGGGAGGTCATGCTAGCCCAAAGGAGGGGAGCAAGTTGTCACCATTCCTGAAGCTCCGAAGCTTGAAGAGATGAAGAACTGAAGTAGTGGGAATTGATGACGTCACCTGAAGGTAATGTGGACTGTTAGAAAAACAAGACCGTGGAGCAATAAAATAAAACAAATGTAAAAACAAAACATAGAAGATACACAATACAATAGAGACACAGATTTACGTGGTTCACCTAGTGTGGGCTACGTCCACCAGAGAAATTTCCATGTCCTTCCTTTATTATTATTTAGCAAATGAAGGGATACAACCTATAGAAAAACCCATTGTAACTTCCTCTTCATTCTCCCACAGTCTCCTATCTCAGAATACAATACTCGCCATAATTCATAGCCGAAAATACATTTCCCTCATAACAAAGGATTGCCTTCTAGGGAAAAAAAAACCTAACATAATTTCTACTGTTAAATTTGTGACCTTATAATGAACGGTCCAGATTTACAATGAAATTACAATATACATTTACAAGGAAATTTTTCCTTTGAGGGATTCTCCCCCGAACCCCCTCTCTGCAGTCCCCTGCATGGAAGAGTGTACATACTTCTTGGGTGTAAAGTTTTCATGGGGTATAAACACAGCTGAAAAACACAAGACCTCTAAATTAGGAAGATAATTAGGTTCCACAACCAACATAGACCCTGTAATTATGAAGTGACGTGGCTTGTGGATGTCACCTAGGATGACATGGACACCTGGGATGTGTGCCACATGTTAGTGAGTTTTAACATGTGGAAGATTGAAATGTCAGTTAGAACATGACATGTGTCACCCACCTGATATGGCCACGTGTCTGCTTCTAGTATTTATCCATGTAGCGATGGATCATGCAGTTCAGAGACTGGACACTCCAAAGGAAAAATATGTGACAGTTGGCATTGGGTCAAGAACTCCTGAAGAGTTGAAGCGATTCATATCGTTGATATACGGGAGGAAATCCATCTACAGATCGTGAACTCTGGGTAAAATCATTCCGAGAGGAAAAAAGCCAGGGAAGTTGAGACTTCCAAAGGCTGGAGTTCTGAAGTGGAATCTCGATCATTTATCGTGGAAGAGGATGAGAACCGTTGATCTGGTCCAGGTTGAAGGTTTCGGATTTATGAAGCACTAAGAAGGATTTAGCCACAGTTTTGAGTCGTGGTCACCGGGGAAGGTGGTTTGAAGGAAGCGCCTGTGCATAATTTAATTCTGTATCGGACAAAGGAAAACACATATGTGTTATATGATGTAGATGGACACATATATGTTCTTCATGAATTGAGAAGAAAAATGACCTGTAACATGGTTTGGAAAATTTTGTTTATCATATGCATAATTCTAACAAAATGGTCACTTACACATTTTGAAAAATTCAGAGGTTTGAACAAGTCAGCTCAAAATGTGTATTGAGGAAATGGAAGAAGGCGAGGGAACCTCCATCCATGATAAGGAGGCTGAAGGAAAGAATACTAGGGCTAATAATGCAGAGACAGAGTCCAATAGATGTAAGGAAATAGGAGAGCATGAAACATTAATAGAAATTGTAAGAAGCTTGCAAATAGAAGTGAAGAGATAAGAAGAAGACAATGAGAGACTGATGAGAGAGAAAAGTAAGATAAATTCTCAAGTGTTGCAGAGCTTAAATCATTTGCAGAGGCAAACGAAGAAGGGATTAAACTCAAATCAAGAGGGAGAAGGCAGGTTTCATGAAAAAAGAGAGGATCATGGAAGAGCAGGTTATTTGAGAAGTGCCAACAGAATTCATAGACACCACTCACCTCTTTACTCAGAAACAAATTTTTATGCATCGAAATATTCCATAAGAATTCCATAGGTGTCTCATGTTAGGCACTAGAGAAGGAGATAGGAAGTGGACAATTTGCAAGGAGAGATGAGGAAGTTTAAGCCACCCTCCTTTAATGGTGAAAGGGAAAGGGAAGATGATGCTGAAGCATGGTTGCTTGGAGTCGGGAGATATTTTCAGTTTCATAACTATTCATCCAACCTGGAATCCAGGATTGACACCTACCATTTACACGGGAAAGCTGCAATGTGGTGGGATCAACTTGATGGACATATTGTCATTGATGTTAACAATCAATGTGATGATATATTGTTAATGATTAACTACCACAGATGATATTTTCATTGATATCAACAAGTATATCAGTTAGAAAAATATGTCAAACAGTTGCAGAGATCGAAATCATAAGCTCAGGAGGAGCGAACAGGAGGAGAGAACAGTATGAAGATCAAAATCTCAGAAGGGAAAATACAATATGTTAGAAAATGCAGAGATAGGATGAAGAAAGTCATGATTATTTTTTATCATGATAGGATCAACAATCTTACTATGATAAAATCTTAAGAGGGTTAGTGAATGAATATCAAAGCTCAGAAGGAAGAAGCACTTTGCAGAAGTATCGTCTAGATTGTTGGAAATATTGAGAGGTCGACCATCACACAGGAAAAGGTGAGAAGTATTAGCAAACGTTCGATCAAATAAATTGACGGTGTCGATCGTCTCATATAATGGACGATGGTCATATGAGTGATCATGGGCTTGAGGACCATTGGAGGATCATGTTCTTCGGATGAGCAATTGCCAGATGAACGACAGGGACAAATTTCAGAGTTTGGGTGTTGAGTTAAATCACTCGCAAGTTGTGATTCCAAAATCATTGTCGACCATTGATATGCTTCGAGAATCTTCACAACTGTTGGATCACTTTTGAGTGGAAGGATAGGATAAGCGAGGTAATATCTAAGATCTCATTTATGCGAATTCCTAACAGTTGTTGGATCATTTCAAAGTGGAAGGACAGGATAATATAGAAGAGTTGCATCATTGACAGATCAAGCTGTCGATGTAAGTTCATGATCGAAGAAAAACATTTAGTTTGGATCTAAAGTTGTGAGAAGGTTACACTATAGAAATTTTGAGATGTGAAATACCCAAAGCCCGAAAATCTGAAATGAATAAGGACCGTCAGATTTGGAGGACATATGATGACCATTGGATCAGGGTTTTTGTTCAGTAGACCACATCAACAAGGACATGCAATAGATCCACATCAACAAGACTATGTCAGCAAGGACATGTGGCACAATCAGACAATGACAAGTGTCAATTTGAAATCAACATTTCAGGTACGTGAAAATCATGAATCTAAGTGACATGTGGAAGATGCTCGGCTCATGACATGTCATCAAGTGACGTAAGTAGTTATGTCACTCCAGGATTTTTACCACTAGCACTCATCCAAAGTCGCGAAGTCCTGAATGACGAAGACCCAAAGTGGACACGATACGTCCGATCTTAAGATCACTTCGGGAGCGTTCTCCATTGTCGATATACTTCAGTGGAAGGATAGATTAATCCTAAATATCAAACTAATAGTAATCAGTCTCCACAGTATTATGACTTACCATAGCAAGTGATCACTCCGGAGGAAAATGGAGTTGCGTCTATTCGAAACCTCTGAAGTCTCGAACATCGAAGTCCTGAAGCGGGCATAATTCGTCCGATCTGAAATATCCCCTCGGGAGTATTCCCAACCGTTGATCATACTACAATGAATGTTCAAGATTGAGTATTCCAAAGCCCAGAGACATGAAAGGATCTCGAATGTTTATTGAGAAAGGGACACATGTCAGCAGATTGATAGCTCCAGAAGATTAACGTTTGGAGGAAAGAAGGGGTTGAGGCTCAAAATCTCCAAATTCCGAAGACCAGAAGGATTTATCGACCGTCGATTTGATGTTCGGTTTTAATCTCAACCATTGATCAAAACACAGTGGAAGGATGGTGTAGGCATAATATATGAAGTCACTGAGTAAAAGGCGTCCATCCATATCATTTCTTGATTAAGTCATGGTCGTTGGATTAAGCAATGAAGGATAGATGTAAGGATCAAATATAACCATTGATATGGTTCTGAGATATAATGTGAACCATCTGATATGTTCGACGATATTGTATATGAGAGATTTGAAATGTTGGAAGTCACGAAGACCCGAAGTCCCAACAATTGTCCATCTCATCAAGAGATTTAATTAGGACTGTTGAATCGATAAACACTCAAGAGTTCATCTCGCCTAGCGTCTGGTCAATGCCAATGGTCATATGGTAAAGAGATTTAAAGGGAAGAAATTGTTAAGCCTGTGGTTCTACGTCATTAATCATATGAACATGGTTTGAAGGAAGCACCGACCTCTGTTATCACAGAGACGAAGGAAATTGATCCATGACTGTGATCGATTTGTGAAAGGAAAGGGAATTCCATGTGTAACATTAAAGACCCAAATTGATGATCTCTGGTGGTCCCAAAAGTTATTGTAAATGAACAAGATTAGTTATAACTTGTTGCACAAGTTGGCTCAATAACTTAAACAAGTTTTGAGAATAAAAAAGTATAAATACAACCATGTTTGGTTCACTTGAAATGGTGCTCATGTATGAAGAGTGGTTTGTGAAGTGAAGAGGTGGATCTGGACTCAAGGTCCCTGTGAATATAAGAGAGATGTAGAAGTGAATAAGGTGAAATGATATTAGAGGAAAGATAAAGTGCTGACGACACAAATTTTAGAGAGAAGATGAAATGTGGTGATGAGAATTTATGGTATACCTCTGATCATGAGATAGAGTTGATTCTATAATGGATCACTGCTACTAGAGTTGAATCAACTCTAGTTGGATAGACTGCGCTCTATCAGCAAGCTGGGTCTTGTGGAAAGCTGGGTCTTGCTTGAGAGTTGGTGCTCTCCGAGGAGTTGGTGCTCCTTACTTCAATTGGTGCTAATACATAATAACTGTTGTTGGGAAAATTCATATTACTATATTCATATCAATTATACAAAATCTTACACAAACATCTGGTGTCTCTTGTGTCCATTTTTATTATGATTTAAATGTTCTTAATCTATTCAATTATGTTTCAACTGCTAACTTGTAAGAACTAACTTGTAAGAAGAAGAAGAGTTAGGAAAGTCCACACAATTGGTATCAGAGGGGGTTCCTTCAAACACAGTTTAAACACTGGAAGGTAGATTCTGAAGAAATGAGTGGACAGATGGCTCTCTCCACAATTGAAGCTCCCTTATTTGATGGAACATATTATTCCTCATGGAGAGAAAAGATGAAACAATATTTGAATTCAAAAGGATCTGAAGTTTGGAATTTAGTAGTAATCAAGCCCTGGGATTTAACTACAAAGAATATATCCAATATTACAGTCCAAAGAAAATCAAGGAAGAAAAATGAAGTGGCATTGAAGATTTCTCTCAATGGATTATCAGATACAATCAAGACAAGCATAGGACTATACACATCCACCAAGGACTTATGTCTGAAATTAGAAAAGATCTATCAAATCAAAAGTGAAGACACAAAAGAAATTCCTATCAAGGATGAATATCAATACTTAGCCATCAATAAAGGTAAGGACTCTCCACAATATTTTGATTGCAATAAAAGTGATATTGAATCATCCCTTGCAAGTAAAGAATAAGACTCAGATAAAATAACATAATGTTCTGTTAGCATTTATCCCATGGAAGAAGTAGAAGAAGAACTATCAAAGGCCAAACAAAAGGTTGATTGGAGTCTCTGTGAATACCTCTATGATAATAATGAATCAAACTATAGCTATCTTCATGAATACACTAAAGAATTTCTTGAAAAAAGTCAAAATCATGTCTTGGAAATAAAGGAAATTCTCAAGGACAATGAAAAGATAATATATGAGAAAGACAATTAGTTAGAAGAGAAAGAAGAGGAGATCGAGAAGATGAAGAAATAAATTATTCAAGTTGTTGGCGTCAGAAGTCACTCCTGGATTGCTTACAGGAGCAGAGCCTGACACCCATCAGTTTAATGTCATGATTTGTTTGAAAGGGGTGATCAAATGGAGGAAAAATCGAGGAGATATCACTCTAACTCGGGGACTGAGTCTGGTACATAAGTGACAAAGAAGGTCTTGATCTAACTTCAGCCAGTGGGTTGATAAAAGGGCGAATAGGTGGAAGACTTGGTGAGGAGAATGAACAAACAGCTTTGGGCAACAAGCTTACGGCTATTCGCAGAAGAAAAAATATGAATGCAAGATTAGCTTGGTTCAGAATCTCACGAAATTGAGGATGACTTGACTGGATCCTCCAATTCCAAGTCACTCAGTGCTGAGCAAATCACAAGGACTGGAAAGAAACATAATAACCGCTACAGTGATCCTATCCAACATCATCCTATAACAACTATAGCTCGACTGGAACGTCCAATTCCGAGCGATTCTAACACAATGTAACAAACATGTAAGAGAAACTGGCATTCATCAGGCAAGAAGTCTCAAGAGTTCATACATAACCAGAGTATCATTGCTTCATTAAAGATTTACAACTGGGAGCTCATCTCAGCCATCGATAGATACAAAAATGGCGAAAACGCCTTCATATACTCAGAACAACAACCGCAGTGAAATTAAGACACTGCATTAAAGGCTTTGCGTCTGCATGGATTTCTGACAGTGAACCTCTGAGAGATCGTGCAACTTATGTTAGACGCAATCTAACTCTTTGACAGTTCCAACGGCGAATCGACGTGCCTTTAATTCATTGCCGTGCTTTCCCATTATGGCGGAGCCGATGTCTAACCACCACCAACCGCTTCAATAACTGCTTCATCAGGACTAAGGATGGCCCAACCAACTTGGCACCTGTGGGATGTGGAGGGCCTCCCACACTGCCACCTGGAATAACTGACTGGCTTGGCGAATGAGCATGGAGGCCGGCGCAAAGGATGGGGCACATGACAAGAGTGGTGGCGCGGGATCATGAGGGCGTGAAGGAAGTGGCGAGGTGTGAGGAGGGTGACAAAGAAGGGCACCTGGCGAAAGACAATAGGCGGAAAGGGGGGACGACGAGAGATAATGGACTTGCTCTTTGGTGAGAGGCTAATGTAGAAAGGAGCGGGACACATGGAAAGCGACGAGTGGATGATGAGAAGGAAGGAGGACCACGCGGACCAAAGAGGGGAGGTGGATGGATGACACACGGCAGCAGGAGAAAGGTGGTTCTGGAAAATGACATGACGGGAGAAGGGTCCACGCTGGCTAAACATAGAGCAGCTGGGAATGATGGGGTTGCGCGAGTGATGTTGATCCAGGCGCTAAGATATCGGCCGTCAGAAAGCTGCGCCCCCGATTCCGGACCCCCCCCCCCTCCGCTTAAAGGTAGAAAGGCAGGGGGTCCGGAATTGCTTTTATCACCGTTGATCTGGGCGCGCCGATCTGGACCGTTGAAGAGATGCGCCCTCGATTCCGGACCCCCCCCCCACTTAAAGGTAGAAAGGCGGGGGGGGGTCCGGAATCCCATATGCACCGTTGATCCAAACGCGTGTATCACTGCCGCTCGGACTTGCTCGCCGCTTACCACAGGCGCATTTGCGTTCTAAACTTAGGACAAGTGGGTTTTAACCCATTCTTTTGCATTCTAACCCCCTTACAAGAAATATCGCTAACACAAGTATAAGAAAAGGAGAAGGAATATGATGAGCTTAGCAATCAGAAGCATATCCTGGAAATAAAATAAAATCTCAAAGACAATGAATAAATCATATTTGACAAAAAATTCAGTTAGAAAACAAAGAAGAAGAGATCAAAAGATTGAAAACAAAAGTTACTAATCTAACAAAAGAAAAGGAAGAGGAAATCGAGAGACTGAAAAATGAAATCAGTCAAGCAAATGAAGAAAAGAAGGAAGATGATGAACCAAGAAAAAACCTTATAGATCTAAAATAACTAAGGGAAAACTATCTCAGTATTAAAATCCATCTCGAAGAAGCCAAAAGGAGAGAGCAGGTAGTAAGGAACCAGTTCGACAAAAATGAATTATCATGTCATGAGATGGAAGCAGAAGTTGTGAATTTTAGAAAGAAGGTTGAGAAGTCAGACACCCAAATCAAGTTCTTGAAAAACTCTATGACCCTGGATGAAATCTTGGATAGTCAGAGATCACCAAATGACAAATACAATCTTGGATACAACAAGGAAGAGATCACTACTCCTAAGAAATCTAATGCAGGTCCTTCATTTGTAAAAGGTGAAAACAGGTATGACACAAGTCCTTCATTTGCAAAGGATGAAGACAGGTCTGACACAACTCCTTCATTTGTAAAAAGTGAAAGCAAGTATGACTCAGGTTCTTCACGTTCAAGGAGTAAAAGAAACAATACAAAATTTAGAAGATCAGATCAAGGAAGACATCCAGAAGCTACTCATACACCTCAAAGCAAGCTTATAAGAGAGACACCTTTATGGATGAATCAAAGAATGCATGAGAGCATTTTTAGTGGTTATTGTTTTTCTTGTAATGAATATGGTCGTAAAGACTTGGATTGTAGGCATCATGGAAGAAAACAATTTAGTAGGCTCAACAACAATATAAGATTTTGGAACTACAATCACGTTGGACATATTTCTGCACATTGTTACACTATGAGATTCTATAGTTGTGGTGGATATGGACACAAAGCCTATAACTGTTGGAACTCAAGAAAACAGTCAATGAGAAATGCTCCATACAATACGAAAAAAAGAGTAAATGAAACATGGAAGAAAAATGAAATTTCAGTAATAGAAGATCAGAGAACAAAGTTCAAGAAACTAGGACACTCACAGATGTGGATAGAAAAGACTGAACAAGTGAACAGGAGTGAAGTTGATTGCTGCAAAAATAATTGCAGTCATGTGAAAAAAATAGTATAAACTTTCTCAGACAACTTTAGAGTAATGTACAGTAAAGAAGCATCTTGGATAAAGATGGATACATTTGGTTAGAGATCGATAAGAATCAATGGGCATATCCAAGAATTGTTTGAATAAGATGAGCTACAATTGTTCAGTGTTCTAGTAGGACAACGACATCCACATAAGAAACATTCTGATGTACAAAATGAGGTACATGACATCCTGCAAAGATAACAAGAGGAGAAACCCTGTCAGAGAAAGCAACCCTTTTAGAAACAAAGGGGGAGAAAAGTCAGTAAAAACTCAGGGGAAGTATTTTGGTTGGTAATTAAGGAAGTAATTAGATTAAGTTTTGAAAAGACTCGATCACTACAAAAATTTGTATCATGAAGACTACTCATTTAAAACAAAAAAATCCCAATCAACTGAGATAAGAAGTTAGTAAATTAACAGGGGAAGAAACATTGTTAGGAAAATCTACCTTTTCAGAAACAAAGAGGGAGAGTAGTTAGAAGCAGAAAGAGAGCATATTGACAGGGGGAGTCATTCAGTTATGGCAGGAAAAACATGATTTTAGGAAGAGTTACCCAAGTTCATATTCTAATCAGTAACATACAAAGATGTACCATAGGAGGAAAAACCCTTTTCCATTGATGTCAAAGGGGGAGAGAAAACTTCATAAAACCTCATAAGAGGAAAACATCATCACAGGGGGAGTTTTGTATATGAAGTTAGTGTGTTTCCCTCAATGAAAAAGGGGGATATTGTTGGACATATCATCATTGATGTCAATAGTCAATGTGATGATCTATTGTTAATGATGAACTACCACAGATGAGATTTTCATTGATTTTAACAAGTATATCAGTTAGCAAAAGATGTCAAACAGTTTCAAATATCGAAAGCGTAAGATCAGAAGGAGGAGCGAACATTATGAAGATCAAAAGCTCATAAGGGAAAACATAGTATGTTAGCAAATGCAGAGATAGGCTGAAGAAATTCATGATTATTTTTGATTACGATAGGATCAACATTCTTACTATGATAAAATCTCAGGAGGGTTAGTGAATGAAGATCAAAACTCAGAAGGAAGAAGAGATTTGCAGAAGTATCATCGGGATTGTTGGAAATATTGAGAGGTCGACCATTACACAGGAAAAAGTGAGAAGTCTTAGTAGTCATCCAATCAAAGAAATTGACGGTGTTGATAGTCTCATATAATGTATGACGGTCATATGAGTGATTGTGGGCTTGAGGACCATTGGAGGATCATGTACGTCAGATGAACAATCGCCAAATCAATGACAGGGAGAAATTATGGAGTTTGGGTGTCAAGTTAAATCACTCATAGGTTGTGGTTTTGAAATCATCGTCGACCGTTGATCTGCTTCAAGAAACTTCACAATCGTTGGATCATTTTTGAGTGGAAGGACAAGATAAGCGAGGTAAGATATAAGATCTCATTTATGCGAATTCTCGATAGTCGTTGGATCATTTCAAAGTGGATGGACATGATAAGCTAGAAGAGTTGCATCATTGATAGATCGAGTCGTCAATCTAAGTTCATGATCAATGAACAAAATTTAGTTCGGATCTAAATTTGCAAGGAGGTTACGCTCCAAAACGTTTGAGATGTGAAATACCTGAAGCCCGAAAATATGAAATGAATAAGGACCATCGGATTTGGAGGACATATGATGACCATTGGATCAGGTTTGTTGGTCAGTATACCACATCAGCAACAACATGCAATAGATCCACGTCAACAAGGACACATGGCATAATCAGACAATGAAAAGTGTCAAGTTGAAATCAACATTTCAGGTACATACAAATCATGAATCTGAGTGACACGTGGCAGCTGCTCGGATCGTGAAACATCATCAAGTGATGCAAGTAGTTACGTCACTCTAGGAGTTTTTCTTCTGGAGTTTTACCACCAACACTCACCCAAAGTCCCAAAGTCCCGAAGTCCCAAATGTCGAAGACCCAAATTGGACACGATACATTCGATCTAAAGATCACTTCAACAACATTCTTGACCATCGATCTACTTCAGTGGAAGGATAGAGTAAGCTAAAATATTAAACCGATAGCAGGTGGTCTCCTCCATATTATGACTTACCACAACAGGTGACCACTCTGGAGGAAAATGGAGCTACGTCTATTCGAAACCAGTGAAGTTCCAAACGCCGAAGTCCCGAAGAGGATATAAGTCGTCTGATCTAAAAGATCACCATGGGAGTATTCCCAACCGTTGATCATAGTACAATGAAATTTGATTCTTGAGAATTCTGAATCCCAGAGACGTGAAAGGATCTCGACCATTGATTGAGAAAGGGACATGTGTAAATGGATTTACAACTCCAAAATATTGACGTTCAGAGGAAAGAAGGGGTTGAGACTCGAAATCTCCAAAGTCCGGAGACCCGAAGAAGATATCGACCATCGATATGATGTTTGATTTCATTCTCAATCATTGATCAAAACACAATTGAAGGATACCATAAGCATAATAAATGAAGTCACAGAGTAAAATGTGGCCATCCATGTCATTGCTTGATTAAGTCCTGGTCGTTGGATTAAGAAATGAAGGATAGATGTAAGGATCAAATATAACCATTGATTTGGTTTCGAGATATAATGTGAACCATCCGATCTGTTCGATGATATCATATTCGGCAGATTTGAAATGTTGTAAGTTAGAAAGACCCAAAGTCCCGACAATCGTCCATATCATTGGGAGATTGAATCGTGTTCGTTGAATCGATAAATGCTCAAGAGATCGTCTCACCTAGCATCTGGTCAACACCATTGGTCATATGGTAAAGAGATTTAAAGGGAAGAAATAATTAAGCCTGTGGTTCTACACCATTGATCATATGAACATAGTTTGAAGGAAGCATCAATATTTTTTATCACAAAGATGAAGGAAATTGAAACATGACTGTGATCGATTTGTGAAAGGAAAGGGGATGCCAGGTGTAATGTTGAAGACCTGGATTGATGATCTCTGCTGGTCCCAAAAGTTATTGTAAATGAACAAGATTAGTTATAACTTGTTTCACAATTCGACTCAATAACTTAAACAAGTTTTGAGCATAAACAAGTATAAATACAACCATCTTTGGTTCACTTGAAATAATGCTCATGTATGAAGAGTGGCTTGTGAAGTGAAGAGGCGGATCTGGACCTGAGGTCCATGCGAATATAAGAGAGATGTAGAAGTGAAGAAGGTGAAATGATATCAGAGGAAAGATAAAATGCAGACGATGTGAATTTTAGAGAGAAGATGAAATGCAGTGATGAGAATTTATGTTATACCTCTGATCATGAGATAGAGTTGATTCTATAATTGATTCGGATTATTTTTGGCACTAAATGAGAGCGTGGATATAATAAATAAATGCACAGACATATCTCAGATATTCAATAATGTAACATAAATGTATCAAATATGCAACCATAAACATAGATATACAGTAATGCACGATTTCTATTAATCAAAGAAATGTACAGAGACTGTAAAAATACAGAGTGAAGACTCGTTATAATGGTGGCAGCTTATCTCTGATAAGAGATGTGACGACTACTCACATTCATAAGAAGATGATTACAATGAGGCTCTGAAGGCATTTTTACAATAAACAGGAATGCCAAAACCCTAGACATCCAAAAACCTAACCCTAGGAGATGAAGTGCCAAAATCCATGTGGGACCCATTTGGGTAAGTTAGTACATTAACTTCCCGGGGTCATAACTTTTGCATATGATATTTGTTTTAGGCGTATGATAGCTCATTGGAAAGGTATTGTCGAAGAGATTCATTTTTGGGGCTAAATAATGACATAGGATATCATTGAGAACCTCGATCTCGAAAAAACTTCATTTGGTCCCTCAAATTTGACCTGGAAGTTAAAAACTGCTAAAAATAGTAAATTGCCAAAATTGCCAGAAAACTGTTTTGGGCCAGTCAGAAAAGGTGGGTGGCCACTGATATCCACCTGGATCAATCCTCCCTCCTTAGGAATAAATGGTATCCAATGCATTGAGTTCCCGAGGGATACGAAAAAGCATTTGCTGAATCTACATCTTGGTGAGCTGCTTGCCTTGCTGGAGACGTTGCGCTGCTCAGTTTGTGGAAGTCTGTCATGAACCTGTTGAGGCTGAGGCTATTCAAAAATTCAGGCTACATGAGAGGACGATGTGCAGAAGGAATATTTGTGCTTTGTTACAACCTTGTCGATGTACTTATGTTGGATAAAAGGTGCTTGGTGCGAAGCTATAGTGGTTCCAGTGTCCTTATGTTCCCCTTTTGAACATATTGTGAAGAAGATGAATTTTGCAGTATGAGATACTACCTTGCAACACTTTTTAGGTGGAATAGTAGCCGGAACTACCTCTAGTATTCTTTAGAGATGACCCCCGAGAGAAACAATGAAACTGCGAGGTCGAGACTCATAAACAACATGGCTCTTCCACATATATGGTTGGCCCAAGAGAACATCACAGTCATCCAGTGGGGAAACATCACATAATACCCATCCTTGAAGGGTTGGATGTCATATGACAATCAACATTATTGGCTGACACAAAGATTTTGTCCTTGGCAAAGCCACCCGATGTTGTATGGTTGTGGGTGTGGTGTTGTCGACAATCCCAACTGTTTGACGACCTCTGTTGAGATGAGGTTATTCTGGCTTCCGTTATCAATAATAAAATGCAACAGGAACCCCTTCACCCACATTTGTGAATGAAAAAGGCGTTCCCCCTCTTCAGGATCTGTTGGTTCTTTTGGTTGAATTGTTGTGGTCGTGATAATAAAAGTGGGGTCTATGTCAATGATTTATCCTTTACCAGAATGAGATTATGAATTAGGGTTGGGCTCCTTGTCTTTGATCTTAGCCACCAATGACTGTTTTGAGCAACATTCATCAGTGTTGTGCCAGAGGATTTTGTGGAAGTCACACTATTTTTCAATGTCCTTTGTCTTCCTGTGACCCTTCTTTTCCCGTGGCTTGGAATGGTTTTCGAGAGACTATTTTTTAGGGACCTCTTTGTCATACTTTGGTTGTTGTGGATTTGCAGGCCCGAACTCCCATTTGTTCTGGTGCCTGAATTTATTCTCTATTTTAACAGCATATCGATAGGTAGCACCGAGTGATGAGATGTCTAGAAACTCCATTTCAGTTTGGATGTATCTGTGTAGAGCCCCACGGTATTTAAGAACCAAATGTAGTTTGGAGTCTTTGATACCCAACTTGGTGCGCAAGGTATGGAAGGTATTGGTGAACTCCACAACCGCTTGGCCCCTCTCTTGCTGCAGTGTGGTCCATCTCATGTATTGGTCCTCATATTTTTCAACAGGGTAATACTGTTCCTTTACAACATCCACAAAAAAATCCAAAGTTGGCTCAAACCCATATATTCTAGACTCCTCTGTGGAACTCTTCTCCCAGTAAGTTTCCCACCAATGTTTGACATGGGGGAGAGCCTTAAGGAGCACAAAGATGATCTTTTCTCTGTCGGAAAAATTATGAACAGAGAAATAACCTTCTAACAGATTTAACCATTTATCTAGGGCATCCACATCTATCTGACCTTCAAATATAGGAATATCAAAATTGACCTGTACCTTAAAAGGTGAGGTGCCTCCAAAGTGGTCGCTTGATAAATATGTGCTTGATGCTATCAGGAGGCATTGAAGAATGTGGGAAAAATTCTCCATCATTTCATCCATCTGTCGTGTGAGAGTTTGCTCAAGAAACAGACTTATAGGATCATCTACTCCATCGTTTTTATTTTCTCCCACCATTGAGGGATTCTTGGGTATGCAAGAGAGATTGTCCTTAAGAGAGACAAGCTCGAGACCTGACTTTTTATACTCGGACCTCATCGGGGACATGCAATGAAAAAAAATCGATCAAGAACGACCTCCTTTGATACCACTGATTCAGATTATTTTCGGCATGAAATGAGAGCGTAGATATAATAAAGAAATGAACAGAGATATCACAGATATTTAATAATGTAACAAAAATTTATCAAAGATGCAACCATAAACATAGATATATAGTAATACACAATTTCTATTAATCAAATAAATGTACAGAGACTGTAAAAATACAGAGTGAAGACTAGCTAGAATGGTGGGAGCTTATCTCTGAGAAGAGATGTGACGACTACTCGCATTCGTAAGAAGATGATTACAATGAGACTCTAAAGGCCTTTTTACAATAAATAGGAATGTCAAAACCCTAGACATCCAAAAACCTAACCCTAGGAGATGAAGCGCCAAAATCCATGTGGGTCCCGTTTGGGTAAGTTAGTACATTAAATTCCCGAGGTCGTAACTTTTGCATATGATCTTCGTTTTAGGCATATGATAGCTCGTTGGAAAGGTATCATTGAGGAGATTAATTTTGGGGGCTCAATCATATTGTAGGCTAACATTGAGAATATGGATTGTGAAAAACCTTCATTTGGACCCTCAAATTTGACCCGGAAGTTAAAAACTGCTAAAAATATTAAATTGTCAAACTTGTAAGAAAACTGTTTTGGGCCAGTCAGAAAAGGTGGGTGGCCACCGATATCCACATGAATCAATCCTCCCTCCTTAGGAAGCAATGGTATCCATTGCGTTGAGTTCCCTGGGGAGAGGTAAAATCATTTGTTGAATCTGCATCTTGGTGAGCTGCTTGCCTTGCGGGAGATGTCGCGTTGCTCAGTTTGTGGAAGTCTATCACGAAACTGTTGAGGCTGAGGCTGTTCAAAAAGTCGGGCTACATGAGAGGATGGTGTGAATAAGGAATCTTTGTGCTTTGTTGCAACCTTGTCGACCTTCTTCTTTTGGATAGAAGGTGCTTGGGGCGAGACTGTAGTGGTTCCAGTGTCCTTATGTTCCCCTTTTGAACATATTGTGAAGAACCTGAATTTTGTAGTATGAGATATTAACTTGTGGCACTTTTTAGGTGGAACAATAGTCGAAACTACCTCTGGTATTCTATAGATATGACCCCCTGAAAAAAAAATGACACTACAAGGTCGAGACTCATAAACAACATGGAACTTTCAGATATATGGTTGGCCCAAGAGAAAATCACAGACATCTAGTGGGGCAACATCACATAATACCTCATCCTTGAAGGGTTGGATGTCGTATGAAAATTGACACTGTTGGCTGACACGGTTATCGCGTCCTTGGCGAAACCACCTGATGTTGTATGGTTGTCGGTGTGGTGTTGTCGACAATCCCAACTATTTGACAACCTCTGCTGAGATGAGGTTCTTCTGGCTTCCGCTATCAACAATAAAATGAAGCGAGATCCCCTTCACCCATATCTGTGAATGAAAAAGGCATTCCCCCTCTTCAGGATCTGTTGGTTCTTCTGGTTGAATTGTTGCGGTCGCGACAATAGAAGTTGGGTCTGCGTCAATGATCTGTCTTTTACCAGTATTTTCATAATCAAATTCTGAATCAAAGTTCGGCTCCTTGTCTTTGATATCATCCACCAATGATTGTTTTGAGCGAAATTCATCGGTGTTGTTCCAGGGGATTTTGTGGAAATCACACCATTTTTTGGTGTCCTTTGTCTTCCCGTCACCCTTCTTTTCCTGTGGCTTGGACTGCCTTTCGAAATATTGTTTGTTAGGGATGTCTTTGTCATACTTTGGTTGTTGCAGATTTGCATGCCCGAATTCATGTTTTTTTTGTGCCTGAATTTCTACTTGATTTTAATATCATATCGATAGGCAACAACGAGTGATGAGATGTCCAGAAACTCCATTTCAGTTTGGATGTATCTGTGTAGAGCCCACAGTATTTCAAAACCAAATGTCATTCAGAGTCTTTGATACCCAACTTGGTGCACAAGGTATGGAAGGTATTAGTGAACTCTGGAACCGCTTGGTCCCTCTCTTATTGTAGTGTGGTCAATCTCATGTACTGGTCCCCATAGTTGCCAATAGGGTAATACTATTCCTTTACCGCATCCACAAAAAAATCCCAAGTGGGCTCAGACCCATATATTCCAGACTCCTCTGTGGAACATTGCTCCCTGTTTGACATGGGGGAGAGCCTTAAGGAGTGCAAAGATGATCTTTTATCTATCGGAAAAATTATGAATAGAGAAATAACCCTCTAACAGATTTAACCAGTTATCTAGGGCATCCGCATCTATCTGACCTTCAAATATAGGAATATAAAAATTGACTTGTACCTTCAAAGGTAAGGTGCCTCCAAAGTGGTTTCTTGATGAAGAGGCACCTGATCCTATAGGGAGGCGTTGAATAATGTGGGAAAAATTCTCCATCATTTCATCCCTCTGTCACGTGAGAGCTTGCTCAAGCAACAGACTTATACGATCGTATGCTCCGTCGTTTTTCTTTTCTTCCGCCGTTGAGGGTTTCTTGGGTGTGTGAGAGAGATTGTCCTCAAGAGAGACACGCTCGAGACCCAACTTTCTATACTCATACCTCATCGGGGACATGCACTGAAAAAAAAAACGATCAAGAACAACCTCCTCTAATACCACTGATCTAGATTATTTTTGGCACAAAATGAGAGCGTAGATGATAATAAATATATAATGATGTTTATTTATACCATTTATGTCACTTCCTTTTAACATTAGGGCTGACCTGACACTTTCTTATTTTGTAATTCTTTTCTTTAATTATCTTCAGGGCCTACATGTACTTCCTTCTTCAATTCACTTTGTCATATTCAAAAATTCATTTCT
>ML818120.1:68224-89171 GCA_009831015.1 Picea engelmannii
GAAACATGATGGTTATTGAAACCACAAAATGTGCATGGTCTTTTTCCATTGTGATATGCAGATTTATTATGCTTAACATAATCAAGAGCAACTGAATTAAAGGCAGATTTATACCTTGAACATTCACCTTTTTTGCCGCTTTGAGGAGGTGAATCGGAATAGTCACAAGCTCTCCTTTGAAGACCCTCAAATCTGCTCTTGTCCTCTTGGCTGTCACAAGCTTCTTGCTTCACACATTTGCATTCATCTTGAATACAAATCTTGCATGTTGAAGAGGTTAAACATTGAACCAAAGTTCTTGAACTTTCACCTTGGAAACCTTCTTGAGGAGGTGAACTTGAAACAAAAATTGTGCTTGAAACTTTTTCATTAGTTTCCTCATTCTTGGAATTAGTTTCATGAATTCTTTCATAACCAAGACCCAAATACTTAGGTCTCTCTTCAACCACAATAGGCTCAATAATGCCTTGTGCATTCTTGCCTAACCCTTTACCTTCATATCCCATTTTTAACATTAATTTGGACCCTATTCCTTTAGTGTGGTTTTCAAAAACACCAAAGCAATCTTCTTGTGAAGAATCTGAAGACAAGCTGTCATTACATACCTCATGGTCATGCATGTACTTGGACAATTATCTCAGATAGAGATACAAAGTTTACCTCCAATTTCTGGAGGGGATTGTTTAAAGTATTTGGTACAAATTTAAACTTTAGCACAACATACCATACCCAATCATATGGACAAACAAAGAGGGTCAACTGATTAAATGAAGACATACTGAGAATGTATGTGATGGATAAGCCATCTAAGTGGGAAAATTACTTACACTTGGTTGAGTTTTCATATAATAATGGGTATCAAGATTCGTTGAGAATGATCCCATTTGAATCCTTGTATGGTAGGAAATGCAATACTCTAGTGAGCTGGGACAACCCAACAAATAGAGTGGTACTTGGGTGAGAGTTGCTCAAGGATATGGAAGACCAGGTGGTTAAGATCAAACATAATTTAAAGGTAGCTCAGGATAGACAAAAAGTTTATGCAGATAAGAACATGACAACTAGAGAATTTAAAGTAGGGGAGCACTTAGTTTTGAAAGTGAAGCTCAAGAAAATATTTTTTAAATTGGGTAGTTGTACAAAGCTGGTAGCTAGATTCTATGGTCCATTTGAATATTGAACAGAATAGGGCCAGTTGCATACATGCTTGTATTTCCTGCTTCCATAAATGTGCATAATGTATTTTATGTCTCTTTACTAAAGAAATATGTACATAATCCTAACCATGTTATTGATTGGCATATGATTCAGGTAGAGACAAAGGGATACTTTCAGGTTCATCCAGTGTTGGTATTGGACACAAAGGTCAAAATGCTCTGGAATCGAGTTATAGAGTTGGTAAAGTTTCAATGGAACTATTACGGTCTTGAAGATGCTACATGGGAGCATGAATATTCCACGCATCTAGATTACCCACATATTTTTGATCTAGGTAGATATCGGTGGCCACCCACCTTTTCTAACTGGCTCAAAACAATTTTCTGGAAATTTTGGCAATTTACTATTTTTAGCAGTTTTTAACTTTTGGGGCCATTTTGAGGGCCCAAATGAAGGTTTTTTGAGATCGAGGTTCTCAATGATAGCCTAAGGCATTATTGAGCCCCAAAAATGAATCTCCTCGATGATACCTTTCCAACAAGCTATCATATGCCTAAAACGAAGATCGTATACAAACGTTACGACCACGGGAAATTGATGCACAAACTTACCCAAACAGGGCCCACATGACTTTTGGGTTAGGTTTTTGGATGTCTAGGGTTTTTGGCATTTGTTTTATTGTAAAAATGCCTTCAAAGCCTCATTGTAATCATCTTCTTGCAAATGCGAGTAGTCGTCACATCTCTTCTCAGAGATAAGTTGCCACCATTCTAGCGAGTCTTTCACTCTGTATTTTTACAGTCTTTGTACATTTATTTCATTAATAGAAATCATGTATTATTGTATATATGTGTTTATGGTTGCATCTCTGATACATTTCTGTTATGTTATTGAATATCTTTGATACCTCTGTGCATTTCTTTATTATATCTCCTCACTCATTTCGTGCCGAAAATAAATCCGGATCACTTTTTGAATAAATTTTGAGATTTAGATCTCTATTTTGTATATGCACTAAGGATAGTGCCAAAATAAGGGGGAGGGGTTGTAACACCCTGGGTTTTGAACCACCATTTTAAATAATGTATTGTTATAATGCTAAGAGGCTATAGTTCCCAAACAATTATTAAAAGGCTAGTGTGCCTAAGAAATGTAATGTTTTGATCATTATTAATAATAAACACATCGTTGGCTGCTAGACAGACAAGGACTAGAGTTATAGGGGGATATGATTCCAAAAGAGAGGGGGGCTTGAGGGGATAACTGTTTATTTCCTATTTTAATTACCCTTTTGTCTAAGGGAGGGGATCGGTTATGTGATATTCTTGGGGAAGTCCAGGAGGTTCTTGATTCCCCACAAAATACTTAAACTTCCTCGAGAATGTTGGGGGGGGTTGACTATTAACTCATTTTATCATTTGATCGTTCTCTCTTCATTCACTTATTCACTCACCCACTTGATCCTCGGTTCATGCATTCATTCACTTTATCACTCATTCATTCATCCCATCCTTACCCATCCCTCAATGATCCATCCTCACCCGCGTTTGTCCTAGGAAAGGGAAACAAATTGTCGAACATTATCCACGTAACTATTGGCTAAAGTGGTCATTGGTGTAATCTAGCCATGACTTGAGGCCTGCATGTCTGATATTCATTGGTCTATGTCTAAATTTGTTCACAGCTGAGAGTCCTGAGAGTCCAGCATGGAGATTCTAGACCAGTTGCGTTGGAGCCCTAGAAGGCGAAGGACTACATGAGGGACTGTGTGATACAGAAGGGTGGAGGTCCATTCTCTTCACTGGTGCAATATGGGTATAAGAGAGTTGGGTACTTGGATTGTTGTGAATGCTGTAAAATCCTATGAGATATTTAGTGTTGACTGGATTGGGAAACCAAGTAACATTCTGGAACCATCCTTGTGGATTCACATCCCTGGCTCGGCGATGACACTGTTGTTGAGATTTGGAGCAGTAGTGTCTACAGTTGGGTGGAACGTCCTTGGTATGTAGCCAGTTGGTGTCCTCTTTTATAAAGATAAGTTCTCTCTATTATGTTATTAGTCATCTATACTTGCATGTATTATGTTGTGTGTATATATTTATCGTTTAATTAAATATTTAGAATATGCATGCTTGCTGGTTATTGTTGTGCATGTCGTCAAATGTTTTATTTTATGTGTCCTTATTAATTTAAAATTTATCGGTAAGAGAAAGAATACCCAGGGTGGGCTTAAAGGTGGCATACCCCGACTTGTGGGTGGTCGGGGTGTGTTACAATGCCCAAGTTGTAGACTAACCAAGAATAAGATTCACAATCAATGGACAAAGAACAATCCTCCATTGCAAAAACTTAATAAGACAATGTTATACAAAACAAACAACAAACAATGAAGCACGTTGAGATGAAGACAACACAAATTGTCCATTAAAAACAAAAGAAACCATCTATTAATCATTGACAAGATCTTCTAATGGGCATATATTTTATGTTGTACAAAATAAACAATAATAAACAAATAATCGCATTGCTAACAATGCTCAAGACGTGGAATAGCCAAACATAACATCCACAATCAATATGAAAAAAATATTTTTGATGGAAACAACTCAACAAAATATTCACGGGATTTAATAACATTGTTCGAGCACAATTTCTAATCCATGCAAGATAGATACAAATAAAAAAAATAAAATCAATGCTAGTTGTTGTGCCTCTTTTGTCACCTAAATGAGAAAAACAGAGGTGCTTACAAGCTTAGTTGGGTTAGCTAAGCAAGATAGCAGTAAAGGAAAGGGTTAGAAGAATAAACATAAAAGACTAAGATAAGAATTAAACTAGGAAGGGAAAAAAAAATTAAACTATTGTGCATAAGGTCATAAGAACAAGAAACAAACAAGAGTCATGTCACCAATGGAAAGGATTTTAATAGTGAAAATAAAACACCAAAGAGAAAGGGGACTTTGGGTCCCTTCTTCCTCCAATGGAGGGCTCTTGGACCCCCAAGATTGATCTCTTCTTACAACTTGAAAACTTGACAGAAATGGTGAAACAAACCCAAGCTAACCCACTCAAAAGGTGATGTGGATTACCCAAATGGAATGGTGCTAGTATGCTCTTGATGAGAAAATAGGTTTCCCCAAGAGAAGAGCAACAACATAACCTTGTAAATGAATTCCTTTAAGATGTAGTGCACCCATGGCCTTGTTTTATAGCACCACTTTGAGGTATTGTGCAACCAACTTTTAGTGTGAAAAGGGGTTGTTTAGGGCACCTTTAGGTCTTTGACCAGCCACCCAACTGGATCCAGTCGAGATTTGGATGTCAAATCGACTTGGAAGCTGAACCAGAAGTGGGTGGGAGGCCGACCAACGTCATAATTGCATCGTTCTCAAGTGCACGACTTTTAGCTTCCACAGTCACGCATCGTGTGCATGTGTGCTTTTCCTGCATTTCTTTATGGCGCATGTGCACGCGTGCCCTATATAGTCATAGTGCATCCTGATTTTATAACTGGTTGGATAGTTTTGGACCTTTTGGAAATGTTTTTTTGGTAATTTTGGTCCATGGGTGAACTAATAGCTGTTTGAATATGTTGGATTCCTATAACCATTTGCGGATGAAATTTTAGTGATAACACTAGTTATGACAACATCATGAACTAACCAAGAATGGCATTCAAAATCTTCCCCCACAAAATAGGACACAAAATATATTCACACCATCAGAAGGAGGTGAATGAGAATAACATGTTTTGTAATAAAACAAACAGGCATTGAATAACCATAACCAACTATCACAACACCAATGCATGCAATCATAATCATGGTTGTCCTCTATCGAACCAACAATAAAAAGAATGCAAACCATTTAAAGAATGAGGAATCCCTACCCACCAACAAAGCACAACAAATATTGATAATCAAAATCCCCATCCTATAAATTGGAGCCAAGATATACAAGTACTCTTAAAATACATGTGCATAGAGTAGAGCCATAAAACCACTAACAATACCTTTAATATTGGGATCCACAATTTTAAACATGATATCGAGTCAATGAGGAGCATGTAACCACAGTTCTAGGGAAATACATCTTCCCTAAAACAACTTGAAAGGCTTGGATCAAAGTTGAAAGTGATTGGTGTTGAATAACTCCATGCTTAGTCCATATATCATGCACAAAACCAATAAAACCAACTTCCTTGCCAAAATCAAGCCCATTATAGGCTCATTGTAATCTCTAACTCCAATCAACTCTTGGTTGTGAACTCAAAGAGAAAAAAAAAACAATACAACATAGGGTTAATGCAACAAGAACAACACCCACCACCCTTCATACCTATGAACCACAATAGAAACTAAAAGAATCATAAAAAACACAATCGAGAATAATCCAACCATGTGATTAAACCATTAGACTCAAGAAATTGTGGCTCCAAGATAAACACAATGCAAACCCAATAATAAGGCATAAACACTCACCACCTTCCACAATTACCACTGAGGTAGGAGATAAATTCCCATGCATTCACCACTAAGAATGGATGGAAATAATCACATTAAGGACGACAACACCACCACCTTCACAACCCTTGCATCTCCATTCCACCACATTAATTGTCATAACCATTAAAATCATAAGTAAAAGAAACCATCAAAACCTACAATGGATTAACCCTTTGCATCTACCATCGAGTCACCCAATACTCATATAACCACCATCTTCCTCATCTATAAGCCACAAAGCACCTACCAACAAGCAAAAACAAAATGCAAAGACAACATAACTAGTCACCACCATAGCCAAGTCCAACCCAACATAAATAGAAATGAAAAATAACCAAGAGAATAGAAACTACTATGTTGTTAATTTAACATAACAATAATACCACTAACTCACCAAACTGATTATCACTCGCTAGTCTTTGAACCATATAAAAAATGGAGCATATACCACCTAACAATGTAAATAAATCGAATCACCAAATGCATTAACACCCACCACTCTCCACATCAGCAACCCATCGAACCATTTATCTCTTAGAATTGAAACAACATAGAGAAACTAGAGCCAACAACCACCATAACCAAGATAAACCCATCATAAAAAACAATTGAGAACAACACGAGAAACCTGCAACAACCACCATAACTAGGGGGCAATGCTAAGGGAAACCATAACCAAGAGAAACCTAAGAACAAAGCCACCAAACTAAATACAATTGAAAACATCCACTTGTTGATGTAGACAAATGTCCTCTATGAGCCACACAAGTTCACTTGATGAAAGTCCCTAAATAGACCTTCCTCTATTGAAAATAGTGAACCCTCTAGTTATGGCCCAAATGTCATAATTTGGATTTATGATTTAAATGAAATGAAATGTGCAACTAATCTAACACTAGTCTAACAACTAATCAAACAATTAATATATCTAGCAAAGATCATTTAATAATTTATTGACATGAAATAAAGGGAGAGAGACAATCAACATGGGGATTAGTTCACCAGTCGACAACTTGTACAAACCCTAGGGAAACTCTAAGAAATAGAGGATAACCTACAAGTTTCTAAGAGATACATTTTTCATATCAAATTGTTAGCAATGCATATGATAAGTAAGGATAGATATTACAACCACAATAACAATATACATATTACAACATATTCCATCCCTACAAGCTTCAAGAAAACCTTGAATGGAAAAAATATCCCACAACCATCCATAACTTACAAGAGTATAAGAACACAAGCTAACAATGTCTATATTCATCATATGAAGATATATTAAATAGTTTCAAAAGAAAACCCTTTTCAAAAGTGTAGAGGTCCATTTTATAAAATTTACCAATGACACTTGGCCTTCCAACTACTTGACTCTTGTTCTTCCTACATGACTTTTGGCCTAAAATCAATCAACTACCATTCAAAGAAGATCAAACAAAGGATAATGAGTGGAAGATGGTATTCAAGAATGCATAAGTCTCAAAGAAAAGACAAAATAAGACCTATAACATGTAATTCACCAAAAAGTAATGTATAGGGTAAACTAGTGCCCAAAGCCATGTTTGGCTCGTAAGGACCAGAGGAGGAATTATGGGTTCCAAGTGCACATGAATTGAGGATAATTGTAATTTCAAATAATTTTATGAAAGGAATATCATCATCATCTAATTTAATATGAAGACACAATATTGTAAAGTAGGATGGCCAAGTAGAATAGAATAGGGAGGGAAAAAATCAAGTAGGAGGAACAAAGGATTTTTAGGACCAACACACAACACCATTAGCTCCATGTCAATACATCATGTTCCAAGAGAATGTTTTGCATATAGGATCTCCAAAATAATATCCGATGCTTCTACAACTTTAACCAATTCTTTATAAACAACTCTCTTTGATCTGTCATGAACTGTACATCTCTAGATGCATCTCTTGAACTCATTTTTTTTTTTCAAATAAAGTCCTTCATGCCCACAAATAATGTGCCCACTTATTCTTCTTCAAATCAATGTCTTGATAGGGATCAACCGACTAGATATATACATGAACCATACTTTTCCAAAAACACATTCACAATCTTGAATATACCAGTACCGTAGCAATTCGATCAATTATCAAGAGTGATTCGTAACAATATATGCAAGAGGAACTCCAACAAAAAGGGTTACGAACTCAGGTCGACAAGTGTTTTTTGAAATAGGGTCGAACATGTTTTTTGAAACAGGGTCAGAAAAAATGGGAGGGAACCAAACTACATCGTTTGAATTTGAATTCGAAGAAAAGAATCCCATTGCATTAATGATGCAGAGTGTGCTACCAAATTAGATGTGCTATTAATTAAGATAGGTTGGTGTCTTGGGATCACTGCAGTGTTCGGGTAGGTGGCGACGGTATGTTCATGCTCCATGGGATTATGGATGGGTCATCAATATGCAACCTGCTGCAGAGTCTTTAAGACTATGGTGGATGGTATATATACCGTCGAATTGTCTTGGTATATACACCAGGATATATCTGATGGTGTATATACCACCTACCGTAGTCTTAAAGACTTTGCAACAGGCTTCATATTGATCGCCATTATGGATGGGCATCTGACTGAAAAAGTCTTAATGACTCTACAGTCGGGTGGATAGTTATCGTCGAAAGTTTCTCCATTCATGAGGAACAAGAGTGCCCTTGGCTCTCATTCTACACACATGCGGTGATATTTCTGCACACTAGGATGGAAAATTTCCAACATTGAAGCAACTTACACCGAACTACCTCTAAAACAGAAAGAAACAGTGGAAATTTTCTCCATTCACAATGAACATGAGATTCCTTGGCTCTTGTTCTCGACACATGTGATGATATTTATACTGTGCTAATCAATCAATGAATTCTTGGAGATAACTTCTAGTTCCATACAACACGACATCCTACTCGACCTATCGATTTTTCATTTTCAAAACTATGCTAATCAGTAAATCAATGCTTGGAGGATGTTGTTAGACCCATACGACACAACATCCTACTTGGTTGACTGTATTTTTATTTTCAAAGGTCTGTGCATAGTGTTGGGAAACGGAAGAAAAAATAGAACACTTTAATAGAGCATAAGAAAGTTAAACAAGCATAAACCAATAACAACAATCACATAGTTGACAAAATGATTTATGTGGAAACCCAATATGGGTAAAAACCATGGGCAATGATAATCGTTATTCTTATTATTCAAGGGAGAATTACAATATCCAATCACAAGGATACAACCACCCTCTCCTCTTGTTGGCCCTCGACCAAGTTTTGTGGAAACATTGGTCGTGTTTGGCCATTTTTGGGACTTCGACAGGTTGGTCGAAGATGGAGGGCGTAGGCGAAGCAGAGATCGCATGATCTTGCCCTTTTTGTGGGATTTTTGGGTTGTAGGGTTTATGTAATGGGTATGGGATGTCGTCCCATGGGTTTACCCATGCTTAGGCCCCTTTTTGTAATGTATAAATACGTGGCTAGGTGATGTAAGAAATAGTTACAGCTACTAGTCATTGATTGACTTAGTGCATGGCTAGTTGGCTTTGTGGACGAATGGGTTAAGGCTTGCAGAGCTAAGTGCAAGAATTTTGTAAGTGCTTTGTGCGCATACTGGGTAAATCTTTGTGTCGTGGCCTAATTTTGAGGAAGTTCGATCTAGTGCGCTGTGCATAGGTCACCTATCTAGTGCGGAGTGATCTATGTGGCTCTGTGTCTGTAAGAAGATTGAAGGAGACTAATAAAAAAGAAGAAGAGTTGGTGGACGTAGCCCCACACTGGGGTGAAATATGTATATCTTGTGTCAATGTGCTTTGTGCAATATTGTACATGGTGTTATGTATCTATTTTCTTAGTGAATTTCCTTGATATATGATAGATGGATCTATGAATTCTTATTTCTTTATGACATGAATGAATGCTAGATCTGAGTTTATGCTATGTGTTAAATGATTGGAAGTGTTAGATCTGATTATTACTCCACTATTCTGTATTTAGGGTTAATATGTGAAGTGAATAAGGATCATAAATTAATGCATATTGTTGGCTAAGTTCTCTGTTAAGTGTGTAATCACAAGTCGGTGTCCCAACTTGGTTGTAGATGCCTAAGTTCTACCACCCCCCCCTGCCTCCACCTCGGGTGAGACTTCATCTTCTTCGCAGGTGTTTCCGAAAGGGCAGGTAGTTAGGGTTTTGTTGGTGAGTTGTTGAAGTGTTGAACCCTAGGTCTGCCCCTGTGCCAACAAATGTTTCTGTTGCCGGGACATGAAACTCTAATTGTTGGGAACTGAAGAAAAGAGAAATCTCTATGCATAGATCTGTTGGTATAGTGTGCAATATTCTACTTGACTTGTGAAGCTTTGTGCTAATAAAAAGAAGTTTGATCTGAAGAAAAGAGGTAAGATCTTAAAGCTTTGTGCTCTGGTAAAGGTAAGATAAGTGAAAAAAATTTCTTCGAAAGTATGAATCTAGGTATGTTTGATAGATTTTGTCCTAGTCTGGAAACTAGGGAACAACTAGACGAAAGAGGATTCGATCTGAATAGATTTGATAGAAATAGTGAAAGATATGTTATTCCTATGCATAGAAAGAATTTTTGGACTAAAAAGAAAGTGAAGGAACCTAGAATGAATTTTTGCAGATCGCAGGCCCATCACTGTGATCCCAGTGTGCAGTACAGGAAAGGTTGGGAATCGTTTAAGATAAAGAGAGGATTGACATTGTGTTATAACTGCAAAAGATCAGGACATCTTGCTAAGGAATTCCCTAGTATAGGTCCTATTTGTCTTTTTTGTGAAGTTGTTGGTCACGAGGTTTTGGATTTCCCTAGAATGATTGCTAAAGTTTAAAATATGAACTCGAGACAAGAAAGCTATGAAGAAGGTCAAGAAACTAAGGATATGTTAGAGAACCAGAAAGAATCAGAGACTATGCTATTAAAGATAAAAGAAACAATGAATGATCATAAAGATATCAGTTTACTAGAGATCTTAAAAGAGAAGCAGTGCATAGAAACAAGAATGGGAGACTTCGACATAGACTGTTTTCTCGATCAGGTAACATAGGTGAATATTATGCCAGAAAGCACATGGGAAATTTTGGGAAAACTTGTTGTGGTTCCTTCATTGGGGAGGATAGGATTGTTTAAAGGAAAGATGATAACCTTATGTGGAAGAGTTACTAGTATACCTATGATTTCCCATCAAACATCAACCAAAGAAGAATTCAAAGTCATTAAGTTTGTGGAGAATAGCGCCCCATTTTCACTTTTGCTAGGAAAGATTTGGATGGAAAAGGATCATATCAAAAGGAAAGCAGAGGAAGAAGATACAAAACAAAAAAAGAAAGAATTAAGGGATTTCATAGCCAAGAAAATAGAGAAACTAATAGAATAACAAGAGGAAAATTCGAAGCAACTGACAACTAGAGACTTAGATTTTAAATTTGAAATAAAAAAAGAAGGCTTAAAGAACCTGTGCATGCAGGAGAGAAGAGCACCCACCCTGGAAATAGTAAGTGAAGAGGTATTACACTTGAATCCGTTGAAAGACCCTCGGCAGTGTGAAGTTACTATGCTAAGAGAAGATAAGAACAAGAATGGAAAGAAGAACCCAGTGACTCGAATCACAAGGAAGAAGGTAAGAAATCTTAGCAAGAAGAAAGAAAAGTTATAAATACTGTAGGAAATTCCAGAGGAGACTTCGCAGAAGGAAGACTTGTAGAACTTGAACCTTGCCAGAATAGCAGAACAACACAAAATGGAACTTTGCCATGACAAAGCTATATGACTATTGGAGGCATCTTGATCATTAGAATGACATTCAAGAATGGCTAGAAACATGTTCATTACCAAAAATATCTCCATTCAACCATTGAGACCAGGCCATAACAAATGGAATCATTTTGATTGAGACATATCGACCCGTTGAAGGAATCTGTTACGAAATTTCTTATTTAATCTGTCGAATTACAGATTGGGACCACTTTTGTAAGCTGATATATTCGAGATATTAGAAAAGTGATTGCATACCATGTTGTGTTGTCTAAGACCTTGCCACCAATTTGATTACCTTGAGCATCCAATCGCCTACCAGAGTATTTGATTACTAGTGTGCATGTTGGGCAACCTTAGCGCAATAGAGAAATCTGTAGAAGAGATCTTGATCGAACTTATGGATGAGAAAGTCATGTCCATAGGTATACAAGCATTCTCGATGGGAGGATTGCAAACATCCCCCTTGACTGGACGTCGATCTGTGCCATCTCGAACTGCGATTGAGAAAAGAAGCAAGCACCGCAACGATCTGGAAAACGCGAAGCAGATCCCATCAGTCTTGCCAGACTACATCTCGCCTTTGGCTGGCGTGGTTAGTCATGACAATGTCCCACATGACTATGAGTACACGTTTATCACTACGTACCGCCCAAAAGGGATATGCGTGATCGGACCACAACTGGGATTAATCCCTGATCTCAAGATTAGTGATTTTAACCTGGGAGATAGGAAGAATTATGTGATACTCTCACCGCATCGATAACTAACAAAGACAACTAGGAATAAGCCCAAGATAGTTCCCCAACCATGGATTAAAGATATCACATGGTCGAGGATCTTAAATGTGATGAAAATACCCCACTTTGGAAGACATCAGGAGGTTAATGTGTGCATTAAAATCCTCCTATCATTCTACCATGGAGGCTATCTCTGGTTAGATAGGAATGTTACTGTGGATTCAGAGCTAATCCATCTGATCACTAGATTGAGCATGCAAGGACCAGACCCACACCAGTTCTATGTAGGGAAGGCTGCAGATTGCTCCCTGGCGCAGTAGATCAAGGAGACCTATGGAAATGTGGAGAAGGGGAAGCAAGGCTACAAGGTAGCCTCCATCTAGGATGGTGCAATACACCTAGGTTGTTAGCTGATAGAGGGAAAGCTTGTCAGAAGGAACCGCCATACGCAAGTCACAGGGTCCATAGTCAACCTCGCAGGGAAGTGTGTCGAAGGGATGCAGATGAACTAGGAGAGCTACCTTGTCAACGAGTTAGAGAAGAACTTACCCAAAGCATAGGACTAAGGCTACGAATTTCACTTCAGTTGTTTATTGATTCTCATTTTTTTTGTCGCTTGGGAGATGTCGGAGGGAGCGACATTCCCTGAAGTCGAGCAATCGGAGCCACTAGCTGCAAGGTTCTCCACTTTGTGGTATACGAATGATATGGCGAAGCAATGGCAATAAAATGTGGTGTTCCACACTTACTACCTACATCTCACACACACCATTGAATCATTCCCCCGAGTGACACTGGATACTTTTCATCAGTATAGGCCACTAGCGAAGTTTCGCACAGATCGCCACTTCATCTACATCACTGCGCGGAGGGATGAAATCAAGAAGGAGATTCAGTATTATTATAAATTGACTGACGAAGACATGGAGGAGATAACCAAATAATGGCCAACCAAATTCCTTATACCGGTTGGAGATGAATATTTCTTCGACCTTGGCCTCATCAAAAGTCATGTGGTGACCAGGAATGAATACGACGGACTGAGCAACACAAAGAAAAAGAAGAAAAAGGAAGAAGTGCAGGATATAGATAGCGTGTCGGAGGAAACTGCACCTGACTCACCTGGATGAGGAGGAAGCGACGAAGTAAAACAGGAGGAGGAAGGGGAACAAGAAAATAAAGAAAAGGGTGAAGTGACACTACCAAAGGATCCCCTTATAGAGGCCAAGACGTCAAAGAAAAGGAAGGTTTCTCCACAGAAAACCCCAGTGCTCAAGAAGACTCGAGCCAATAAGCCTCAGTCACAAAATGTGCTCACAATGGATGATATTGACCTCATCATGGTAGTTGTAGAAGATTCTTCGTAGGATATCTTGTAGCGACATGAAGAAAACAAGGAGACGATGTATGACAGAATCGAGGAAAAGCTAAAGGGGATACAATGATATATCTATTTGAGCCGCGCAGTGTCTACTGCGTCGTCGTTAGAAAAAAATATAGAACTGGGGGATGATCCCACCCACCTACACAGATTAGCAGATGCGATAGAGGCTCACCTTCATCGAGTCCAATAAGAAAAGGACCAGGCCACAAAGGCCTTGAAGCAAGAAAAGGAGGAGGCCTTAGAGAAACTTTGGGTTACGCAGCAAGAGAAATATGACATGAGAGCGAAGTTCGAAGAGGATAGAGAGAAAATCAAGAAAGAGAAAGACTAGTTTCTCATAGAGCATACTGTGGTTAAGGAAGCCGTGACTAGAGAACTTCACTCTGTGTCAGGCTTGGCACAGATGGAAGAAGAGACAACTGAGAGCCAAGTGGGGAATATTGTTGAGGACATTCAGTAGCTTCAAGAAAGAGTAGCAGAGATAGAACTTCAAGAAGTGCCTAGCACTCTGCAAGAAGTGCGAGATCAGAGGGAAGAAACTGCTAGGAGCATAGCATAAATAATCTAGGAGTTGGCCTCAGAATGTAAGCAATTAGGTGACCGAAGTGTGTAGACTTATGAGCGCCTTGCAGAAGACCTGGAGCTAAGGGAATTGGAGGTGAATAAACAAGCATCTATTGTGAAAGCACAGTTGAAGCTACTTAATGTAGTTGATAAGATGAAGAGATCGTAGGAGCAACACTCAGTTCAGTAGCAGGTCACTTCCATCTAGAGAAGAGTTATGGAGGTGACACAGAAACTCTATCCGGTGGAGGATGAAGCCTACACACTTTTTGAAGAGATCGAGGGACAAGGATCACAGTTGGAACAAGTGGTCACAACAGTGGAACAAAGCCTGGAAGGGCGTGTCACCAAGCAAGTAATTCAGGAGTTTTCCGAGTAGGAGGCTCTAGTGAAGCAACAATTTGAGGCAGCTCGAGCTAAGCTCGAAGCCTTTGAAGGAGTATTAGCTAGATTAGAGTGACTCAGGATGAGTCACAGGTGAGTGTTGGGGACCTGTTGGCCCTCGAACAAGTTTTGTGGAAACATTGGTCGTGTTTGACCATTTTTGGGACTTCAATAGGCTGGTCGAAGACAGAGCGCCCAGGCGAAGCGAAGATCGTGGGATATCTCCCTTTTTGCAGGATTCTTGGGTTTTAGGGATTATGTAATGGGTATGGTATATCGGCCCATGGGTTTACTCATGCTTAGGCCCCTTTTTGTAATGTATAAATAAGTATCTAGGTGATGTAATATATAGTTACAGTTACTATTCAGTGATCGTCTTAGTGCATGGCTAGTTGTCTTTGTGCACGAATGGGTTAAGGCTTGCAGAGCTAAGTGAAAGAGTTTTGTAAGTGATTTGTGCGCAGACTGTGTAAAGATTTGTGTTGTGGCCTAATTTTGAGGAAGGTGGATCTAGTGTGTTGTGCACAAGTCACCTATCTAGTGCAGAGTGAGCTCTGTGGCTCTATGCCTATAAGAAGATTGAAGGAGACTAATAAAGAAGAAGAAGAGTTAGTGGACGTAGCCCCACACTGGGGTGAACCACGTATATCATGTGTCTATGTGTTTTGTGCAATATTGTTCATGGTGTTATGTATCTATTTTCTTAGTGCATTTCCTTGATACATGATAGATAGATCTATGAATTCTTAGTGCTTTATGACGTGAATGAATGCTAGATCTGAGTTTATGCTATGTGCTAAATGATTGGAATTGTTAGATTTGATTACTACTGCACTATTATGTATTTAGGGTTAATATGCAAAGTGAATAAGGATCATAAATTAATGCATATTGTTGTCTAAGTTATTTGTTAAGTGTTTAATCACAGGTCTGTGTCCCATCTTGGTTGAAGACGCTTGAGTCCTACAACCCCCCCTGCCTCTACCTCGGGTGAGACTTCATATGCTTTGCAGGTGTTTCTGAAAAGGTCGATAGTTAGGGCTTTGTTGGTGCGATGTTGAAGCGTTGAACCCTGGGTCTACCCCTGTGCCAACACCTCTCATACACACAACACACCTTAGTATTGTGTCTTTCTCTCACACACTACAGTTAACTCTACACTCTATGGGTATGATCATATATACAACATCTCTCAAACAATTAGACAAACTTATTATAATAAGATCCACCAGTTACACAAACTATTCATAGAAGAGTCCATGCATCCACATTCTAAATATAGTTGATATGCATGTGCATATGACCGCATGGGAAATTGGTTGGCATGTTTCCAACAACCTCCACCTTGACAACAATTTACCTAATATATCATGCCTAAATTAAATCATCAAAGTTTCTGCAAGCCAAGAGAATCCAAACACCATCGTATCTTCTCTAAAAAAAATGGTTTAGTAAACATGTCTGTAGAATTCACTTTTGTATGGACCTTTTCCAGAGCCACTCCCCCTTCATCAACAACCTGTCTTACAAAATGGTATTTGATAGAAATATTCTTCATCTTACTGTGATAAGATGGATTTCTAGCCAGGTGAATAGCACTTTGACTATAACAAAATACTTTCACCTTGTCTTGCATCCTTCCAAAATCACCCAAAAAAAACTTTCAACCAAATTGCCTCCTTGCATGCACGTGAAGTAGCCATATATTCTTCCTCGGTAGTGGATAAAGTAACTACGTTATGAAGCTTTGACATCCAAATAACAGGTCCTCCTACAAGAGTAAAGACGTATCCTGAAGTGGATCTTCGTTTTTCCAAATCACCTGCAAAATCTAAATCTACATAACCCAAACTGAATCATTGGAACCATAATAGGTGATAGAATAATTACTTGTGCCTTTAAGATACCGAAGCACCCATTTCACTGCTTCCCAATGCTCTTTACCTGAATTTTCCATGTATCTACTGAAAACACCAACTACATGTGAAATATTTGGTTTAGCACTCACCATAGCATACATCAAACTTCCCATTGCATTAGCATATGGTACACGAGACATATAATCCTTTTCTTCGTCATTATTAGGAAATAAACTTGAAGAAATCTTGAAATGGGAAGCCAAAGGGATCTATATGGGTCTCACACCATTCATACCTAATATCATAAGTATTTTATCCACATACATCTGTTGTAATAACCACAACTTACCATTTTTCCTGTCTCTATGTATCTCCCTGCCTAAAATTTGTTTTGTTGCTCCTAGATTCTTCATAGCCAGCTGGGCCTCTAACCTATTGATTTCGACCATACTTTTGTTTTCCACAAGAATATCGTCAACATATAACACTGAAATAATGAACATGCCATTTTCCAACTTTTTAAAGTAAACACAATAATCATATTCACTTCTTGTAAAATTTAGGCTCACCATGAAGGAATCAAAGTTCTTGTATCATTTTCTGGGATACTATCTTAGGCCATATAATGACTTCTTGAGTTTGAAAACAAACCTCTTATTGTGATCCTGAACAAACCCTTCTAGTTGTTCCATATATATCCTCATCCAAATATCCATGTAGAAACATTGTTTTAACATATAGCTTCGCTAACTCAAGATAAAGTAAAGAAACTAGTGCTAACACAACACAAACTGAAACAAGCTTCACAACTGGCGAAAAGATTTCATGAAAATCAATACCTTCTTTTTTAGAATACCCTTTTTCTACTAGTCTTGTTTTATACCTTTCGACTTTATCATCAACTCCCTTTTTTAGTTTGTACACCCACTTGCAACCGACAACCTTCCTGTCATTTGGAAGCTCTACTAGGTCCCATGTTTTATTCCTCTCTAAGGCATCCATTTATTTTTTCATAGATTTTTTCCATTGAGCACTTTCATATACCTTAATTGCTTCCAAAAAACAACTAGGTTCTCCATCAATAGTAACCAAAGACACACCAAAAACATAATCGTCATACCTTGTAGGAGGATTCCTGACCCATGTAGATCTCCTTAGAGATGGTTGAGGCATATCCTCAGTTTCCTAGATATTTTTTGCATCTTCATCATCTTCTTCTGGAACTTCTTCATGATCCTCCCTTTCTAAAGATGGTTGAGATTCCAACTGAATTTGTTGAACTTGCAGTACATGTTCTTGTCTCAATTCAACATATACTAGTTCTGATTTTAAGAGTGAGAATTCATCAAATACTACATATCTGCTATGATGAGTTTGTGGGTAGTAGGACCCCAGAATATGTACCCCTTAACTCCATAACCATAACCAACAAAGTCATATCTCTTTGATCTAGGATATAACTCAGAACATTGATCTTTAGAAATAAGAGCATAAGAATCACAACCAAATATTCTCATATTTGAATAATCACATGAATGACCTGTCCATACATCTTCTAGAATCTTATAGTTTATTATAGTTGATGGTGACTGATTTAACAGATAGCACGTTGTAAGAACTTCTTTTTCCCACAATTCTTGTTGCAACTTGGCATTATTGAGCATGATCCTTGCTCTCCCTAGAAGAGTCGTATTCATGCATTCAACAACACCATTTTTTTTTGGAGTATAAACCATGGTCTTATGTATTTCAATACCAACTTCCTTGCAATATTTCTCAAATTCCACAGATGTGAACTCACCTCCATTATCTATTCTTAAACACTTCATTGACCTGCCAATTCTCTTTTCAACCAAATCTATGAATGTCTTAAAAGTATTAAATACATCAAATTTTATTTTAAGTAAATAGACCCAAAATTTTCTAGAGTAATCGTCTATAAATGTCATGAAAAATGAATATCCTCCAAAAGAAATTATAGGGGACGGTCTCCAAACATCTGAATGAATGTAATCAAGGATACCTTTCCTTATATGATTTCTTGTTTTAAAATTTTGTCTACATTGTTTTCCAAAGACACAATACTTGCAGAAATTCAAATTGAGAAACATTAAAATTGGAAGTGACTTATGATCAACCAGTATATTAAACCCTTTCTTGATCATATGACCCAACCGTTGATGCCATAAATGAATAGAGTCACTTGCATCTTCAGATGCTACCATTGTTTGATTTACTTATGTCCTTCCTTCAAGCTGATAAATGTTCCCAATCCTATTTTCCTTCTTGACTACTAAGATTCCTTTGGACACATTCAATACTCCACCTTGAGTTGTACACATGTAACCAACAAAATCTAGAACTCCCAAAGATATCAATTTGTTTCTAAGTTCACGTACATTCCTTACATCTGTTAATGTTCTTACAGAACCATCATGCATTTTAATTTGGATGCTACCAACTCCAACAATTTTACAAGAAAAATCATTTCCCATAAAAACAAAACCATCATCAATAGATTGGTAAGTTGAGAACCAATTTCTATGAAGACACATGTGGCTGGATGCACAAAAATCTAATAACCAATGTTGATGTTGGGTAAAATCATTAAGGTGGGTAACACTTTTGTGAGAATCGGGTCTCCAAAATTCCTAGAGACCTTTTTTCGGCTGAACTAATAATTCTTTTGGCTGAAAGTCTATTTTTTCATCCGAAAAAAGTTTCGACCAAACCTTTAGACATCAAATCAAATGGTACCATGACAATGCCCTCGATTTTTGTGTACAATATTAGTCGGAAGGAGTTTTTTCATTCGGTAACATCTTTTCGGCCGAAAACTTACTAGCGGAAGGGATATTTTCATTCGGTACCATCATTTCGGCCAAAACATCTTTCTTCTGAATGTTGTTTTTGTCTGAAAACAACTTTGGGATGAACATTTTGTATATATTGTCCGCACATCGATCAATCCACTTTTTTCTGAACTGCAGAGATTCTGGTGCATGAGAGGTTGGTCGAGGTCCTTGTTGGTCATTGTTGGTTGCGGTCACGGTCGTTGGGAGTCTGGTGCATGAGAGGTTCTGAACTGCTAAGAGTACGAACTACATGAGAGGTTTTGAACTGGATGAGAGGTTGATGGTTACATCATAGGTTGGTCGTGGTCATTGTTGGTCGCGGTCGTGGTCGCTGAGAGTCTGGTGCAGGAGAGGTTAGCGGTTGATGTTGTTCGTGGTTGCGGTCACTGAGAATTTGGTGCAAGAGAGGTTGGAGGTTGTTGTTGGTCACAGGTAGGTATGTATCTTAATTAATGTTCCTGCACTTTTCTCTATTGGCCATGGGTATGTATCTACGTAATAATTTACAGGTCCTAGTTGGTATGCTGCCATCCTTGCTTCTCCAGCCTTCTCTTTTTCCTTTACTGGATTATTTAATTTTTGGTCAATGAAGTAAACAAGATCAAATATCTTGATAATTGGATTTGGAACTGTAAATGGAGTTGTATCAGCGGGTGATAATTTAATATCCCGACCATGGAAACCTAAGCAGCTGACTGTGGAAACCTAAAACTTCAACACAAGAAAGGCTGACTATTTTTATGATGAGAATTACACATATATTAGGCTATATCTCTTTAATTGAAAAACCTACCTCCTTCCCATGTGTGACCATTTTTTTTTTATACAGGTTTGTAGATAGTATGTAAAATGTTCCATATTATTTGACTAGAAGAAGAAAAACCAATTTTTTTCTACTCCTTTTTACTTTGTGGGGATTATTTTTAGAAGAATATAATATTTAGATAAGATGACCTAAGGTTTTAGTTCACCCTGAATCCACCTTCACCCTCTTCATCACCCTCTTTCATCTAAGCCTTGGATTCAATTTGTAAATCTATATATATGAGTTTCTTTTTAACATACAATTTGGCCATTTTTTCAATGTAATCAATGTACCAAAATAATAAGAATGTGTTTCTTTAGGTGGACGTATAAAACCTTAACATCACATAGGATATGTGTTAGAAATCATGAATAAATGAATAAACATGTCTCTGGTAGTTTGATAGAGAATTGGCAACAAGAGTCCAGTCTGGGAGCTGGCATTATGAGTCCAATCTATTCGATAATTGATAGTATTAATATCAGTTGAATCAATAGAACAAGATCCAATTTTGTGATAATCTGTTGAGCCTCATACATGTAGCATCCCAATTATACTCAAGAATACATGAGCAATTAAAAGAAAAAAAAAACATCAAGTTTTAAATTATGATAACGATAGAGTAACACTCATTTTTTGTGTTTTTTTTTTAAATGTCTTTCTTTTATTCACTAAAAATAAGTAGACATAATAATTTAATTCTAACATATAACCATATGTATCTTATCATTCAGGCAACTATATACATCAATAATTTTGAAAAACTAAAGAATACTATCAGCAAGGCACTAATATAATTTGCATCATTTTTAATCCAATGAAATGACTTCCTAATAGGTCAAAGAGTGGGTGTCATGATTAAAATAATTTATTCTTATTATTATACAATGTCCTTATAACTTGCGCATTAA
>ML818120.1:105596-128190 GCA_009831015.1 Picea engelmannii
TATTTCTACTACAATCATGTATATATATAATTTATTTAAACAAACAAGGATCCAGTAATTTCAATATTATATATACAAAGAAAACTTATTATTTTTATACATTAGACTTCGCAATTTTTTTTATCACAAATTACATCGTAATACTAAACCAAGGAGAATTTAAAAGTGACTCACTATGTCTTTAAGGCATTTAACAACTAGATATCCTATCATGTTGTCTAAACTTGATAACACTAAAACTTTAATGATGAGAACTCCCATGAATTGTGGGTAAGGCAACACATGTCTCCCTTCAACCTTTCTTACATCTTTTTATTCACATCATTGAAAACCGTATCTATCCTCAATAAAGGTCGATAATGACAATAGTTTTTCTCAGGTTAATCATGTTGAATGCAAAAAGAAAGTGATCAGGAATATTTGAACAATGCGATCCTTTCTTGTTTCCATAGGCAAGCGATCAATGTCAAATAAAATTATGGTTGTTGATGAATACGATCATTTAACCAACAATTATATGACAGTAAAAACCACCACTGTCCATTCCTTCTGTTTTGTAATTCCCTGCACCATTCAAAACATTTAATCCACATTATACAACAGTAAAAACCTGTGCAGTAATAATTGCAAATCAACAGCAATAAAATTCTTTGAGTAGTAATAAATGAAATCCAAAGCTAACTGTTGCCTAAGGGTAAACTGACACCTTGCAAATCGCTCAATCCGGGACAAATCGTTGTGAAACATATATACATAGACAAAATCGTTGTTTGTACAAAAACGTTGTCATTCACATATATATAAATTTGATGTCTATATAAAAAGACGTTGTCTATCCTATATTTTCTATCAAACAACAATACTGTTGTCATTTATATTCATTGTCAAACAACAATATCACTACCTATTGATAATCTATTGATAAATATATTGATAATCTAGTAATATTAATAAATCTATTGATAAATATATTGATATCGTTGTCTAACAACCATTCGCTGTCTTTTAACAAATATTTGTTGTATCTATTGATAAATCGTTCTTCATAAAATCGTAAAATCGCTTATTGATAAAATCGCTATTGATAAATCGCTATTCATAAAATATCTATTTCAAATGCTAAATCAAATGTTATTCACTTTATTTTCTTTAATTAAAATTCACATGCTAGTCGTTGTAATCCCTATTTCAATTTCTATTTCAAATGCCAATTCAAATTATATTCGGTTTATTGACTTTAATTGAATTTCAATGCTATTCGCTGTAATCACTAATTCAATTGTTATTTCAAATGTCAATTCAAATGTTGTTCACTTTATTCGCTTTAATTGAATTTCAATGCTAGTCGTTGTAATTGCTAATTCAATTTCTATTTCAAATGTTATTTCAAATGCAAATTTAAAATGCTATTCAATTCACAGTAGTAGAAATAAACTGCCAAATCAATCAGAGTAGTAATGATAAAATCGTTGTGTAAATAACAACAAAAATCCATAACTAAGGAACATTAAAAGTCCATAACTAGATCGTTGTGTAAATAACAATAGAAATCCATAACTAGATCGTTGTGTAAATAATAAATAAGATCTTGTCTAACAATGATAGAGCATGCGCATTGCGCACACCAATTACTACCCATGCAGTCATCAAAGATTTGGAAACGCAGATAAAAGAAGTGGAAACACAGAGAAATGAAGTAGTAATCCAACAAGATATCTAGAATGCAATGAAGTGGAAATGCAGAGCAATGAAGTGGAAACGTAGAGACATGAAGTAGAAATGATGGGTAAAGTGAGGATTAAAGCAAGGTGTAATCACATGGTTAAAACTTAAGTAAAAAGAGAGGGAGATGATATTACAAATCAATGGAAAACACAAAGGAACTCACTGCAAATAAATGCTTGGTAGAGGAATGATCCTACACTTATTATCCATGCACAGGAAAGCAGGGCATTTGAATATAAATATTTAACACCAGAGTGAAAGACAGTTGATTCAGCTCTTGGCCGACTGCTCAGGCACAAACTAATAACATAAAGGATCACGAAATCTGCATCCAGATCTTCTCCATGGAGAAGAAAATAATGAAATAAAAGCGCAATCAAGGAATAAAGAAAATGCAGGCAGGAGATACAAAAGCGCAAGCAAGGTTTTGAGTCTGGGGCTCATTCTGGCCACATGCAAATAGTCAGTAACTCAGAAATAAAGGATACTTTGGATAGCAAGGGGGTCTTACTGAATGAATCAAGTGACAAGGGAATTACAATTACCGTAGAAATACATGGGCAAGGAAATCTCATGGAAATGAAATCTTTATCCAAATACAACAAAATAAACAAGTGTAAATTAAATTTCATTGCAACTAACAACTTTAACATGCATACCTTATCCAAATGTGAATGCTCTGAATTCGATGTCCCCCGCGTGCTCTGTCCAGCTCTCGCTTTCCAGCCAATGTGACCTCACCGGTACCTCCCAGACAATGTTAGGGGTACTTTTCTTTCCTATGATCCCCCCGAGCCGCAAAGGGGCCACGCACACAATACTAGAGAATGCTAGCACCCAAATCACCTCGCAAGGTCAAGCTACCACTCGTTACCCGAGCTGGGTATCCCAACTCCCACAAGAGAAATTTCAGTCAAGATAAAATTTCAGCAGCATAACGTTACACAAGCCATATGTGATCCATACTCCTCCTCTGCCATATCTTTTATAGTTTTTCTTAGTCATTAGTTTCCCAAACCCTCATTAGATTCCTTTTTCATTTATTTAATTAGGAAAAACCTCCCCTGTACACATGTCACCCGATCCCCTAGTTGCACTAGAAAATCAATTTTATTAGTTAATTAAATATTCATATTTCCCTCACCCACTTAAAAGCGTTCCTCAAAATGCTCCTCGGTGTCCGAATATTCCCTTACAATTCTTAAATGACTTACGCCTTACTTAATTTCTATTTGAATTCATAAATAGAAAGTCTCAAGGCTAGATTCCTTACTAAGTTGGACATTCCACTTTTTCTTTAAGTTTCCCCTTTTCTTTAAGTTTCCTTTTCTTTTAAGTTTCCCCCTTTTCTCCTTTTTAACTAAAATTTGATTTAACAAGTGTAGATAAAGGCAACCAGTTACCCTTTTTCCTTTTTAACTAAAATCAATTTATCAAGTGTAGATAAAAACAACCATTTACCCTTTTAATAAATTTAATCCTACATTATATTTTTTTTACTTTAATAATTAAGTTTGAATTTCTTTCCCGCCTTCTTGTTACATGTTTATTTAGTTTTTCTTTATCCACACGTTCTACTTATACCTAGGTTTTAATTTCACTAGGCTGGGCGACAATTTTTTTTTTTAATGAACTTTTAGTTATTAAACATTACTCAATACCATCATCTATTTTAAGGCCGACTAGGTCCTAAGGAGGAATAGTTTTCTAGGCACTAGGTTTATTAACTTATCATAGTTAAAATCATGATGTTCCCTTCAGGACGCACTACATGCTCCAAGGGTGCCACTCGCCTCTTTCCGTTTTCTTTGCAGGATGTGCAGTTCAAGATGCATTACATGCTCCAAGGGTGCCACTCACCTCTTTCCTTTTTCTTTGTGCGACGTTCCCTTCAAGACACACTACATGCTCCAAGGGTGCCACTCACCGCTTGACTGCATTTGGTAGACGTCAAACCCCTGGAGTCAATACTCCGTCATGTGATCTTGTGGGATACTAAGGGCCTCTAAGGAATAAGGACCCTACCTTATTACGCACCCCTTAGAATCATCATGACCGACTGTCACAATCTTCCCTCATGACATCATGGGTCTTCTCGAACTAGGTAATTGTTAACCTACAGTTCGATCCATGATGAGATTTCTAGTTGGATGTGGCAGGGTTGTTGCAACACCTCTCCCTCAATGTCTCTGTTTGTCGTGTGTGAGCCCTCTACTCCAAATTTGAGTCTGGTCAGTAAGTTATTGTTAGCCTACATCCATCAACAAATCATGTCAGCAATAATAATCAATCATCATAATGTCTAATCATATGTACATATGTCACATCAAAAACATTCAAACCCTAACAATCCACTCCCTGACTCGCTCCAGAGTCCAAGGGGTTTCATCGATTCCTCTGCATCCTCAATGTCCAGAGTCCTGCACACTTAGGAGAACCCAGAAAATAACACCTGTCTATGTAAATACAACAAACTAACATATCATCAAATCCACAATATCTCATAATCATAATCAAAACAAGCAATAGTATAAGAACCTTGATCACTTGCACGCAATTTTCCTGAAAGAATAAGTTCACTCAGTGCACGCAAGAGAGAGATGTTACATACACCCCCTCCTGTTTTAAAGTTCATCCCAAAGTTTCACAGTATGTAAGTGCCGAAATAAAGTGCATCAGAATATCATAGGTCTAGCTATCAAACAAAAATGGAAACTGTTGACCCATATCATATGTGTCCTCCCAGGTCGTCGAGTGTGGACTATAGTTGTTGCACTAGACCTTGACCTGATCTATTCTTCGAAATTGTAGCTATTAAATGAGATGATATAGGATGTGTATTGGCCCTACCATGAGTGCACCCTCATCAGATACCTAGAAGGAACTCATGTCAATAACATGTGTAGGATCACTAATATAGTGTCTGAAAATAGATACACGAAAAACATCGTGCATACGCCTCAAAGGATCAGGAAAGGCTAGTTGATAGGCCACGGGCCCCTTATTTTCCATAATATCGAAAGGTCCCATGAACCTAGGAGAGAAATTAGCACCCTTTCCAAACTTGATCAAACTCTTATGTGGTTTCACCCACAATAAGACTCGATCGCCAATTTCATAACTACGATCGACACGATGCGCATCAACATAAATCTTATGTCGATCATGTGCTTCCTTGATCCTTTGTCTTATTGTTTGCATTTGATCTTCCATTTCTTGGATCACTTCCGGTCCCAATAGGAACCTATCCTCAATACGATCCCAACTCAAAGGCATCCGACATGGTCGCCCATAAAGAAACTCGAAAGGTGCCATCTTAATGGTTCTTTGATAACTGTTGTTATATGCAAATTCTACCAGTGGCAATAATTCTTCCCAATGCTTCTGTTGGTCCATAACGTACATGTGCAACATATCCTCCAAGATTCGGTTTGTTCGTTCGATCTTCCTGTCTGTTTCTGGGTGATACGCAGTACTAAAGTTAAGTTGGGTTCCCAAGGCCTCTTGGAAACTAGTCAAAAATCGTCCAGTAAACACTGATCCTCGATTGGATATAATCCTCTTAGGCACATCATGCAGCCTCACAATCTCACTGATGAAAAATCTAGCTATGTCAGGTGCCTGATACATCATACTCACAGGAATAAAATGAGCACTCTTAATCAGAGTGTCGACTACCAAAAAAATTGAGTTGTGTCTCCTTGCCGTCAGTGGAAATCCAACAATGAAATCCATCGAAATGACCTCCCATTTCAATTCAGGAATAGTGTGTGGCTATAGTAATCCTATCGGATGTCTATGTTCATCTTTCACCTACTAACATTCTAGACATCTTTCCATGTAGTTGAATATGTCTGCCTTTATTCCTTTCCATAAGAATAAGGGTTTAAGGTCTACTCTCATATTCATGACTCTAGGATGAGCCATGTACACTTCTCTATCAGCCTCGTTTAGGATCAAACTCATCAACTTGTCATTGGGTGGTATGTAAATTTGACCCTTAAACATCAATAATTCATCGCCGTTGGACGTAAATCCTTCAAATCGTGGTACCATCATTGTGCTTTGTCCGATAAAATCCTTGACCTCCTTGTACCAGTCATCGTCGTGCTGTAAAGTTAGGATCTTTTCACGTAGATTCGTCTGAAGAGGTATCACCAAAAATATGCATGGTCTTCGACTCAATGCATCAGCCACTCTATTCACTATTCCCTTTATGTCAGTAATCTCTAAATTGTACTCACTAAGAAATTCCAACCAACGTCGTTGTCGTGCGTTCAAGTCGCTTTGCGTAAAGATGTGTTGTAGTCCACAATGGTTTATTTTTAGTTCAAATTTTCATCCAATAAGGTAGTGTCTCCAAACTCTCAAGGCATAAACAATGTCTAACAAATCCAAATCATGCGTTGCATAGTTCTCCTCATGCCTTCTCAACTTTCTAGAGATGTAAGCGATCACTCGACCGTCTTGCATAAAAAATCTGCCTAAGCGTTCCTTGGATGCGTCAGTGCATACCAAGAATTCCACGTCCATGTCAAGGACCTTCAATATTGATTTTGTCATCAACAAATCCTTGAGCCTCTGAAATGCCTCCAAGCATTTCTCAGTCCAAAAAAACTTCTTGTTCTTCTTCTACAATTTCGTAATCTGATTTGATATCTTCGAAAAACCCTCAACGAACTGTCGATAGTATCCCGCTAAACCCATGAAGCTACACACTTCTGGGACATTCATCGGCATAGGAAATTCCATAATAGCCTCGACCTTTGCTGGATCCACAATGATACCTTTGTTGGAGATGACATGTCCTAAGTAGTGAATCCTCAATTCATAAAACAAGCATTTATACAATTTCCCATACAATTTGTTCTCTCACAGACACTATAGTACCAAGCACAAGTGCTCGTCATGCTCCTCCATCATCCAAGAGTAAATCAAAATATCTTCAATGAATACTTGGGAAAACTTGTCCAAGTATTCACGGAACACCTAGTTCATCAAAATCATAAATACCCCGGGAGCATTTGTCAATCCAAAAGGTAAAACAATAAACTTGTAATGTCCAAACCTCATCTTAAAGGCGGTTTTAGGGAAATCGTCCTCCTTGATCCATAAGTGGTGATACCCTGATGTCAAGTCAATATTTGAAAACACATTCTCACCCTTCATATGATCAAACAGATCATCAATCCTTGGCAACGAACACTGAGTCTTGATCATTGTCGTTTTCAATTGATGGTATTCAATATAGAGTCTACATGACCCATCATTCTGTCATATGAAAATAACAGGCACACCCAATGATGACACACTTGGATGTATAAGTCCTAGTTCCAACAACTCCTTCATTTTCATTTTCAACTCCTCCAACTCCAGGGTCGACATCCGATAATGCGTTCTTGCTATTGGTTCAGTCCCCGGTTTTAGGTCTATGGTAAATTCCAATTCCTTCTCTGGTGGCATCCCAGGTAACTCCTCGGGGAAGAATTCCACAAACCCTCTCACCATCGGAAGGTGTTCTAGACCTTTTGATACTCCCTTCTCGTTTAACACAATGATCACATAAATATTACATCCCTTGCGCATGCTCTTCCGTAGTTGCAAGGAAGAGATGAACCTTAAGGAAACTCCCTGGTTCCGACCTACAATCATGCATCTTTGTCCCTCATCATTGACTAAGATAAACCATTTCATCTTACAATTGAGTATCGCCTCATGTGATTCCAACAAGTCCATATTGATCATGACGTCATGTTACACATTATTTTGGTCACCCCAGTGATCCATTGACAACATGTGTTCATGTTCCCAAAAAGATCCTTTCTTCATGAGGAAAGTGACTGAATTTCTCTTCTCAAAAACCCTATTAAGGAAGGTCGTCATAGGCTGCACCATACACAAGGTGCGATGATGCCTAATCATCTCCCTCTTCTCTAAATCTAGGATGCGATGTCTCCGTAGGCTTCTCTAGAGCTAGGGTGCGACGATGTCAAAATACTAAGAAAAGGTCAAGTTTCATGAAATTTCTAGAAGGGGATCTTCTAGAAGATGATGTGGCGTCTGTATGGTTGGGATATTACTCGATTCTCTTATTTGGTGGGATCATCTTAATCTCGTTAACCACCTCTATTTACCCTATATAAAGATGGATTTCTCATGGAAAAGTATAAGGTTGATTCGAGCAATATTAATTTTGAATAGGCTAAGAATTGGATGAGGAATTCTACTTCGGTTCATAATTGAGGGCTTCATTTCAATTTATCAAGTTATTGTGGATCTTCTTCATTCAAGGTCGAAGCATGTGTGTGTTTTGGAGAAAAGGGTCATCAAGAGGGGACCTTGCGACATCAAGTCTTTGGTTGTAATCTCCACCTTCATTTTAATATGATACAGTGATATGTTTCTTTCCCATAAAACTTGCTTTGTTTTATTGTATGATTCCTTGATCACATACATAGGTTCTCATTGAGTATTTTATATTGATTTTACTTAGGTTGTCATGTGTTCCCTTGTAGATTCAATATCATAGGAGCACCGGGGTGGAGATAGGATCACAATGGCAAGAGGAAGCGATATTTAAATGGTATGTTTCCCATCTCTTGTTAAATAGTAAATTCAATGGTTAGATCTTAGGGAAATCATCATATTCTGTTATGTTTTGTTCTAGATCTAGGTGGATTTGTTTATGTCTGCATTTACTGATAAGTCCCATAAAAAAATTGGTGACCATACTGGGGATACGACCTCCTTTTTTATTTTTTTCTTCCCATTTTTATTTAGCCTGCCTTCCTCTGATAAATTCAATTCTCTAAGTCTTTGGATGATCCATATGGACTCAATGGGTTTAGAAGTTCAGTTAGATTTGTTGTCTTTGTCCCAATTTTTCTTCAATTATAGAGATCATCACACTGTACCCTATTAGTAGCTTGCGAAAAACCTTAAACGTCACATCCTTCTTGAACAATCCAGTGCGACGACGTTGCACTGTACTCTGCTAGTAGCCTGCATCAACCTTTGCTCGTCGCACTGTGTCCTATACCTAGCCTGCGACGACGACTGTAGATTTTTTTGGAGTGAGTAAATTTGTCTTTTATCACCCATATTTTCCTTAGTTTCTTGGGGTGAACTCCTGATGCCCATGTTTGATTGATTCCTGAGTTCAAAGCTTGCTTTTGATTGGTTTTCGATGATTGAAATTCTTTATTTACATTTTGAAAGTTTTTTGCTTGTGATCATTGTCACAAGGATATAATCTCAAATCTTGATCTAGGTGCTTGTTTGACAAAGGGTATTTGGTTTGTATGAAGTTTTGGATTCATTTTTGTTTTCAGGTTGTTTGTTGATTCATAAACACTTTTTTCTTTCATATGACAAAAGGTTTTCTTGTCTTTTTCATTTTTATATTATGAGTTTGATTTGGGAATTGTGTTGAGAATGTCTTGATTTTCTGGGATTACATTTTCCTTTTTCCATCACATCTCTGATTTTGTTTCGAAAAAGGAAGAACTAAATTCATTTATTCTTTTTAGTAATCTGTTATACAGAAATTTTTACATTCGAAATATTGGTTAAAAAGAAGAATTGGATTTTTTTTTAGTTCATGATTATTTGGAATTGTGTTCATTCGAAATTTAGAAATTGCAATTTGTAGCTTGTTGTACTTCAAAAGAAATACCTTCTCCCTACTAGAACTAGATTTCATTGAATTGAAAAATTGCACATTCATCTATTTTTTCATTTTATTAGGTCAAGGTCACAAATTCATCAGTTTCACTTCCATCTCCCTTTTGAGTAAGCAAGAACCTCTAAAATATAGCGTAAATTTAAAATTTATTAGTAACTTTTATTTTCTAGGGATTTTTTTCACCAACATTAGCTAGGATAATGCTTTGGAATAGGTTGTAAGGCACACTCTCCAAAGCATCAAAACACACAATAGTATCTTGTGATAGGGAGATTTCAAATCCAATTGCTACATTTTGTCCTAGGAAGCCCTTCTAACACAAGGGTCAATCGCGAGGTTGCATTGAGACTGCAGAGTTACTCACCCTGATTTTTTGGTTTTGGTGTAGATATTGTGTGTATTATTGGGGGTCACTTGAAGGTATACCGATAATTATAAGTGGAAGCCTTTCAAATTGATTTCGAGCTAGATACCTTGCCTTTGTGCATGGATCAGACTATCGATTGTTTCCCTAGGCATCACTATTGTAGTTGGTAACCTTAGTGGCCTATCTCTCTAGGGTCCTTAAACAAGGTGACCGTGGAGGGGGAAGTCTTTACAGTACCTAGAATTGACGTTGGCTAAACTCACTTGGGCTCCTTGGAGGGTATACCCACGATTATATGTGGGATATTGCACTAGGGTGTAAGTCTATTAAGCAGGTCGTCAAAGTAACTTTTCCACCCTCTTATCCAAGCCCCTTCTTGTCTTGATTTTGAGACGTTGGATTTCATCACCAACTAGTGACCTTGAAATAAGAAGGTTTGTTTGCTTGGTTTGATTCCTAGATTTTATTAGTGAGTGTTGTTTGTTTTCTCAAGTTGGCCATAGATTTTTTTCTTTCTTTACTTGGTTCAACCAACATCGACCTTTTCGATTCACATAGGATGCAAGGGCTATCCTCAAAATATCCAGAAGGTTACCAACCTTTGATTCCTAACTCACCAGAAGGCTCTCCTGAGGGAGTAGTCAACAACGAAGTATCTTCTGAGGTTGTAAGCAAACACTCTTTGGAAGGATTTCGAATTGTTTCGGAGTCCTTATAGGCTTTCTGACTCCCTTTGAATCCAACATTGAGTGTTATACAAAATCCATGTATGCTTCAGATGAACTCACTCAGAGAAATTGTTGTTGACAAATTTTTTTAAATACCTACTGGACCTAACGCTGGGTCTGGAGTAGAGGATCCACTTTTTCACAATGAATCATTTAGGACCCCGACTCACACTGTCGGAAGTTTTAATCCTAGTTCCATCCCTTTGAAAGTATGTGATATTTACGGTAACCTAGGAGCAAGTCCTGATCAACCTATGGCATCACAAATTCCTGAAATGTATGTTACCTATACAATACCTTTAGACCATTTTACTGGTACTACTAGTAGTGTCACCACTGTTTCAAACCAGTTTTTGGTTGGTTCTCACTTGATCCTTCCTCTCCATATGGACCATTATATTATGGTCCCACGAGCTACGACGATTTCTATGGGAAATGTGGTTGTCTCCCAAGCTCCAATTGGAACACCATTTCCACCTAGACCAAATCCATCACTTCCCCCTGGGTATAGAATTTTGAATACTTCCATTCCTATCCCTACCCAGGTTCCATACGGAGGTTATGGACTTTTTATTCCCCATGGGTACAATGTTGTGAGTCAGTTTGTTCCTACACATGCCCAGATACTCTCCGGAGGGCCTTATGTTCTTCATCCACCTTTTCTAGGAGGATCTCATCATCCTGGCCCTAGTGGCTCCAATTCAGTTGGAGGCACCAATCATTCCATCACTTCTAGTTTCCAGATTCCTGTTGGAGGTCAACCTAGAGCTGGGGAACAACCTCAATTTGGGGGACAACCTCAACTTCGGGGGAAACCTCAGGTTAGACTCCATAACCCGTTTTATGGATAAAACACACATGTGTTACAATATCAACCTTGGAATCTTTATTTCCAAGGAAATCTACAACCATCTGGGGTAAACATCCTCAAGTCAATTATTTTTTCCCCCCTAACCTCATTCAACCGTATCCAGGTTCTTTGAATCCCACTTGGGATCAAAACTTTCAATCTAATATTCCTTTCCAAGGGAGCATCCCTAATCAACCCAACCCTGTGGGATATATGCCTCAAAATCCTCCACAACCAAATATGTCAAGACTATCTAATTATTTGCAGACTTCTTATGGTTCTACTGGTATACCTACAGGGCTTCCCCCTCAAAACTACGAGTTTCCTCAAGTGAACCGATAGTTTCCTTTCCTAACCACTTTGGATTTACCTGATGTGTCTAGGATTTTGAATGATCCTATCTTACATTCTCCTTATTGGCTCATCATACCGGCCAAATTACCATCTGACATTCCTAAATTTTATGATTGAACAGGGGAATATCCGAATAATCATGTTATGACTTTTCATCTATGGTGTTCTTCCAACTCCTTGATGGATGAGTCCATCATATTACGAATTTTCCAACGAACTCTCACAGGTTTGGAAATGAAGTGGTACATCGAGTTACCATGAGGATTATTTAATGAATTTAAAACCCTAGACATGGCCTTATTGACACATTACCAGTTGTCAAATCTATACAAGACAGGAACCGAAATTTTGAGTTCTTTCAAGCAATCCTCGTCCAATCATATTTCTGATCACATCCATGAGTGGAGGAGGACAAGACGTTTAATCAAAGTTCCCCTTCCTGATCAACTATTTCCCTAGTGGTTTACCAAATCACTTATTGGACCCGTTGCTCATGATGTCTCCATAGGTGGTGTTGTCACTGAAGAGAAAGCGATCAGTCATGCTTAGTATCTAGATCTTGTTTATTCGCAAAAGGGAACACTTTATGATTTGATCCCTGATGCTCCTCGTCTTTCCACAAATCCTACCCCAACACCTCCAACAACTTCTCATGTTGTTGATGGTGTGATTGGCACCTTTCATGTTGAGACCCAATCTGCACATGTCGGTCACACCAATCCCAAAACTAATAATTCTAATGTACAAAAATTCCTATTCCTACTCCTTCCACTGGTAAGACTACTAATGTTAATTATGTTCAATCCACACCTATCGGGAAGAATCAAAATAAAAATTAAGGTATGAGTAAGAATAAGGAGGAAAAGAGTAATAATCCACAATCTGATAAAGCCAAAACACAAACCACTTTTGACAAAGATAAGCGTAAACCTTGTTACCCTTTTTTTATTTGTGGTGACGATCATTACACAAAAGATTGTCCAAGATGCGTCGAGGTTACTAAGTTCCTCCAATGGACCATAAATCCTTCTACACCTTCCATTTTGTCACAACCTTTCCCTTCTCAGCAGCAATCTCAACTGGTCATTCATGACCAAGCTTCTCCTTCTACCTCATCTTATGTTTTTATGTGTACTGGTGACTCTAAGAAGAACGGATTTGCAGTCGCAACGTGAGCCAAAGATTACTCTCCATCAAAAGAGAAAGTTGATGATATACCACCTTCATTGGTTCAACCATCTCCCCCAACTTAACCTCCCAACGGTCCTCTTCATATCAAAAGACTGGGTCTCGAAACAGTTCTTCGTCCCCCTCCCAAGGGCGTTGTTCAAAAGTCTTTGTTGAATCCTCATGCACGTGCTCCCCAAAACTACAATATTGTAGAAGACCTTGCAGAAGCACCTTCTGTGATGTCAGCTCTCGAAGTCCTTCAAAGTTGTCCTTCTCAATGGAAGGCACTGTTAAATTCCATTGGTGGAATTTATCCCACAGATACCAATTTAATAATCTTTGACTTGGAATATCACATTCCAAGGATTCCTCCTCAGTTACCGTTTCAGATCCAAGTTGTTGAAAACAAGAATATATGTAGAACTATTATTGACAAAGGAGCCTCAACTTGCATTATGTCAGTTACTTGTTAGAAATCTATTGGCTCTCCTACCCTCACTGAATCACACAATACACTTAAGGCCTTCAATGTTACAGTTTTTAAACCTTACGGCGTTCTTTCGTCATTGTCTATTGTGTTGAAAGGTAAATTGGTCAATATTGAGGTTGAGGTCTTCGATGCACCTCTTGATTATAATCGTTTACTTGGATGTAGCTGGATTGATTCCATGCATGCAGTTGTGTCCTTTTCTGTGTGTTATGTTTCCCGCACCAAGGAAAGGTCGTTACTATTGACCAACTAGCCTTCTTTAATTATGATTTGAGTACTAGCAATGTTCCCTTTATCTTGAAGACACCTCCCGGTTACGAGAATGTCGGGGTGGGTCTTTTGAAAGATTCCACTTTGATGGGTACATTTCCAATCCCACCACTTGATATTCCCCCTCCTTTTGTTACCTCTATTAGCATGATATCCACCACTGTTCGTGATACCCTGAGTCATATGAACCATGGATAGTACCTAGCCCTAGTGATTACCTTTGTTACTAGAAAAAGATTCCTTTAAGTTCGGTCAAATCCATTTACCAAGCTATTCAATCAGAAACCCCCTCCTCTCATTCTCTCCGTGATTCATCTCCTGATCCGTTTCACATGATTTTTCCTATGGATGAGATGATCATGTTAGTCATGTTTGTGGAAGACACTCCCTAGGATGATGAGCATCATCAATCCATTCTCTTCCTATAACGTGATACCATATAGAGTTACCAACAAATTTAGATTTCGTCGACCGTTGTTGTTATTTATTTCATTCCTGAGTCAACACACGATGTTTTTTACAAAGGTAACTTGAGTAACATTTCACCTACCATCCCTCTCGACATATCAATTAAACCCGGAGTCATGGATAATGTTCATATCGGGGCCTCGTGTTCTACTGATGAGGTCGACACTTATAAATCCCTTTTCCAAGAATTTTGTGACGTTTTCGCCTGGAGTTACGAAGAAATTCCAGGTATCGATCCTGATATCATTGTGCACGAGATCAAGACATACCCGAACACTAAACCCGTTTGGTGGATACTTCACCCAGTACATCCACGCAAAGTTGCTGCTGTCAAGCTTGAAGTTGAAAAACTTCTTAAAGATGGTTTTGTCTATCCCGTGGCTTTGAATGATTGGGTATCCAATCTAGTTCTGGTGAATGCAAAACAAATTATGATCCGTGTTTGCATATATTATAGGGATATAAATAAGGCTTGTCCTAAGGAAAATTACCCGACCCCTTTCTTTGACCAAATCGTTGATGACTGCACCAACAATGAAATATTCTCTTTGATGGATGGTTTCTCTGGCTATAATCAAATTAATATTTTACCTGTGGACCAACACAAGACTGCTTTTATTTTCCCTTGGGGAACCTTTGCCTACCGTAAATTACCCTTTGGTCTCAAGAATGCTGGTGTGAATTTTCAACATGCTATGTCTTATTCTTTCCATGATATTAATCACAGTGTGCAACCCTATCTTGACGATCTACTGACACATTCCATGCATCGCCAAGATCACCCAACACATTTAAGGGCCATTTTTGTACGCTTTTGTTATTATCGTATCCACTTAAACCCACACAAATGTGTTTTTTGTGTGGATTCTGGCCGACTTCTTGGTTTTTTCGTGTTGATACATGGGATTCAAGTAGACCCATTGAAGGTTGAGGCTATCCTTAATCTACCTCCCCCTTCCACACTACGCCAACTCCAAAGTTTGCAAGGGAAGGCAAATTTTTTGCGTCGTTTCATCCCCAATTACGTTGAACTAAAGAAAGGATTCACTGGGCTACTCAAGAAAGGTTACGAGTTCATATGGGAAGATACTGCAAACAAAGCCTTTGAATCTTTGAAACTTGCCTTAACCCGTACACCATTATTGTTTCCCAATAACTATAGCCAATATTACTTCCTCTACTTAGTTGCTTCAGACTCTACCATTTCTATGGTCTTAGTCCAAGATGATGATTCGCATAACAAACATGTGATATACTATTTGAGTCCGAGACTCATGACTATTGAGACCAAATACCTACATGTGGAGAAACTGGCCTTGGAAGTTGTTCAAGTTGTTCAACGTTTTCATCATTATATCTTATTACGCAAACCCACTATTATTTTCGATTGCAATCCCATGCAACATATCCTTACTCGACAATTCCTAGGGGACAAGTACTCCAAATGGATAGTGATTATTCTTGAGTTTGACTTGGATATTGAATACGTTAAGTCAAAGAAATATTTGGTTTTTTCTGAAATGATATGTGACCTTCCCTTCACTGAGAAAGAAAATGTGGCAGAGGATTCCATACATGACGAATCCCTTTTTCTGATAAATTATGATGAAGTATGGTACATAGATATTATTATCTATCTCCAAACTCAAAATTTCTAGCCCGATCTATCTAGTACATATTGTCATCATATACGCTACCAAGACCGTCAATACATCGTTCTCGGTGATACCCTTTATCTCCGTGGTATTGATTCTATATTTCGACGATATCTCACTTATGATGAAGCCAAGAAATATTTGAATGAATGTCACTCTAGAGCATGTGGCGGTCATATGTCTGGGTATGCCACTTCCCAAAATATCTTATGAGCGATTTATTTCTAGCCTTCTTTGTTTAGGGATTGCGTTATTGTCGTCTAGAAATTCCATGCTTGCCAAAATTATAATAACAAGATAAGATCTCATCTTGCTCCCTTATATATTGTAGTTTTCTTTGGTCCATTCACCAAATGGGGCAATGAATTCATGACATGTAACCCTCACTCGGTCGGGGGGCATGGATACATCATTGTAGCTGTGGATTATTTCACTAAATGGGTCGAGGCGATGCCTACATTTGATAACACCAGGAAAACTGTAGCATTGTTCATATTCAGTCATATCATTACTTAGTTTGGTGTCCCTCAATCCATCGTTACTAATAACGGTAGTCATTTTCAGAATTTTATGATGTCTGTACTTACTGAAAAGTTTGGTATTCGCCATGAAAACTCAACCCCCTATTATCCACAGGCCAATGGCTAGGTTGAAGAAATAAACAAAGTTCTCATTACTATGCTTCGATGAATGATAGGAATTCATAAGAAAATTTTGCACACAATGTTGTTTTCATCATTATGGACCTATAGGACATTCGTTAAGTTTTCCATGGAATTCACACCTTTCCAGTTAGTTTATGGTATCGAAGCTATCATGTCGATTGAATGTGAAATATTGTCTTTGAAACTGGCCATTGAACTTCTCCCCAATACCTTTGCCGAAGAAGAGCATCGTTTCTATTCGATGCAACTAGATGAAACCCGTTGTGATGCCACCTTAGTTATTGAAACTTAGAAGAAATGTGTTAAATCCCAATATGAAAAACATGTCAATCCACGTGTTTTTTCTGAAGGTGATCTAGTTCTTCTTTACAAACAAGATCATGATTTGCTAGGGGCTGGTAAATTTGAGGCCATGTGGTGAGGTCCTTACATTGTCAAACGTGTGTTGGAGAAAGGATCTTATGAGTTGGTTGATTATGATGGAATCCCTTTGAGTGAACCCAGAAATGGGCTTTACTTAAAGAAGTACTATACTTAAGTCATTTTTGCATGAGTGCTTGTACTTTTAGTGTATCATTCTCTTGTGTGATTTTTCATTGTTTGGTTTCGACCTTCAGTTGTTTACCTTGCATTGTGCTTGCTTTCCATATGTCGGTGTCTTTACTACCCTACATTGGCTTCACTGATGGCGCTAGTCGCAGTACTTAGAACTTAGCATCTTTTTCTTGAGAAATATATGCACCTACAAATGAATTGATTAGTCTACATGGTTTTTACCTTGGTCGTGCAACTAACAATATTGTGGAATACAGTGCAGTCATCGAATTATTGACCGATGTTGTGTCACTTGGAATCTGTTATTTTATTGTATGAATCGATTCGCAGTTAGTAGTATTACAGTTGAATAATGTTTACTCCATTCAAAGTCCTACATTGTTAAGGGTATATTTACAAATTTGCCTCTTGGAATGCCATTTCGATTACATTGAATATCAATACATTCCTAGATGTTTAAATACATTAACATATGCATTGGATAATTATGTGTTAGACAAACATTTGAAACATTTATAAAATCCAATCATGCTTTGTATATACAAAAATTAACCCCATATAAGCCTCATATATATATAACGATAAAGTTTTACAAAACGTGTTTTTGTTCGAAGACCAAAATATCAAAAATGTGAAGCACATGGCTTCATATAGAAATAGAGCATCAAGGATGTTTCTCACTATAACATGTGACTACCCATGCTACTCTACGGAGCAGTCGACCGATGGAAGCAGACACGCCCACTGTATGGCATTGATAATGCCTCAGGATATCGTCGATGGAGGCATCTCGGATGTTCATCGTGAGCCCCTCTAGATTCTTCTCTAGGATCTCATAGTCAACAAAAAATACTCCTGCTATGTCAGCTCTCTCCCCTTGCCTCTAGATGGGGGATGAACTGAGAGGACGATAAGGTCCCACGTCTGCATAATGAAAGAGAATTTGATTAGTCATCGGATAAACAACATAAAAACATTTTATATTAGAAATCACAAAAATATCATAAAAACAAATTGTCCTTCTTACCTATGTCCCCCCATTGGGAACCTTCAGGAAGAAATAGGTTTGAATCTCCACAAAATTCTAGTCTGACATATGCATAGTCGTTGACCATGAGCATATCCTCAACTAGTCAAAGAAAACATCGTTATACTTAACTATAGGACTAGTTACATGCCGTGCCATGAGGTCAACCCACCTCTTCATTCTGGGATCTTGTGGGGCAGGTGTAACCCACTCTACCTACAAGAGAAAAGATGGGACCCTCTCTAGGAAGAAGAACACCAAAATGGACCCGTATCCAAACTGTTTCAGGTCACCACTCCTGCACTTGGTCAATTGATTTTTCATACTTTTGAGAACCACTTCACATCAGTTGAAAACTCGGGGCTCCATACATTCCAGCGCATACTAGAAATAGCTCTGAAGAGCCATATGGGGAGCTACACTCCCTTCCATGTGTTTGATGGTGTAGAGGATGGTCAATAGAGGCAAGTCTTGTACATCTCTTATAGTGACTTGACCACTATGCTTCTGAGTACTTGGCACACAATGTGCACTGATATAGTGGCTCATAGGCTCGCCGCCTCCCCTGCTACTTGTAAGTGTAACTTGGGACCCATGTCGAGATATCCCCAGTCAAGAAGTATATATCCTCAATATCTATCATAAGAATGTGAGAACACACACAAAATGCCTGCTCATTCACATCCAACATGTGAACTAGATATTTGAGTAATCTCAATTGGGCCCTCATACCCTGGATCTTAAATAATTTTAACAATCCACACTGTCGGAGGGAATTTAGCGTTCCTGGGTCATTCTCAGAAAATTAGTATTCCACCTCATGCTCTCTCTCATGCCATTCCAACATTATTACTGTGGAAAACCTGCAATGGAACATTAAAGAGAGATTAGCATCATTGGCTTCTTCACTGGAAATTTTTTATTGGCAAATCTATCTTAAAATGTTTTTGAGTTGTGCACGTTGTCGGCGAGGGCATCCACACAGTGTAGAGTCATCACAGGGCTCGATATAGGGCACCTGCGATGACCTCCGCATATAGGTACCCTTGACAATTTAACTCAAAAATATATTTCTAACCAATAAAAAACAAATTTTGATCCATGGAAAGTTGAAAGAGATGAAAATTACCTATTCTGCGGAGACCATTCGTCGAATGATCTACCATGCCTTTTTCAATCCACAGTGGAAAATCGAGGTAAATAGGGGGTTTTGGAGCAAAGTTTGGGTGAAATAACAAATAGAATAGTGAAATGAATTTTTTACCCATTTTATTAACTTTTTCACTTTTTCATTTATATTTTATATATTTCACCTAAACTCTAAAGCCCTAACGACATTGAACATGTCTGAGTTTTTACAGATAAGAAGTCTAGGAGTGAAAACATTGGAACAAGGATTCGTTTTTTAGTCTGTTTTTGTATATATGTATAGATTCTTTTAGGGTTTTTTAGGAAAAACTTTGAGCTTATATTTTGTTCTTTCTCGTGCTCGTAAATCAATGAGAATGTAACCGAGTATACTTTTATCACTTTTTCGGACTCATAAAGGTTATACGAAAAAGGACCCCCATGGAGTTCCCGTTAAGCTCTTTTTAGACTCTCTAAACATGAAAATATTGCCGAGCGACCTTGTTCTTTTCATGCTTGTAAACGTATTTGAAGAAAAAATTTGATGAGCGGTAGGTTATCACTTTTTCGGTCTCATCGAATTAATTTATGAAAAAGGAACTGATGGATTTCCCTTTAATTTTTTTTTCAGATTCTCTAAACATGAAAAAACCCAAGTTTCCTCTCTTTGGACTCGTTAAACAAACATCGAAATACCCACATGGGACCGAACCACTCCTTCTTATGGTTCATTAAACATACTCCGAGGGAATCATCCGAAGGATGAGTTTACATAAACAAGCATATGTTATCCTCCTCAAGCTTGCGTAAAAATAAAAAGGTACTCGCCAGAAATGGTGGGGGAAAATTGGGAAATAAATGTGTTTCTGTATTTATGTTAGTGGCAGTAATAGTTTCTCTTGAACATGACACCCCCCATCATCATTGTATCCAGGTTGGAAAATCCATTTGTCTCTCGTATGACCATCCACATGTCCATATGTTGGGTCCTCATTTATTCAATTCTTCCAATACCATTGTTGTGTCTTTCATATGTTCAAGAGAAGTCTAACCTAAACAATCTTTCTATCGAGTCAGCCATTTGCAGTTATAAATTTTCTACCATGTCGTCCTTCCATGTGTCAGTTTCAAATCACTTCATACTTTGATCTGCCTCAATTTTGTTACTTATTTCATGTCATTGATGGGGGATACATCAAGGCCCTCCTATGACGAGTCTTTTCATGTCAAATTCAGCTCATTATCCAGGAACAAGACTTAGAAATCATTTAGTACCTTAGAGCCTGCATGCCTTAATGGAAGGTTTCTTCGCTTTCAACAGTGGGTTCACATCATTGACCCCTGATTGGAACATTCCATCGAGTGTTTGAATTCAAATCATTTATTCACATTTGTTGGATTCTGCTAGAGTACCTTGGGAGTTATTGACATCAATCGTGATTTCCCTCGCACTTGTTAACGGTTCTCATCATTGACCGGTAATCAAGTGGTTTCTACTGTGTTCGACTTAAACACCTATAATCACATGGTTAGATTCGTACTTAGGGATGATGGAAATGAAGACCTTGATTCATACCATTCTGGTCCAAGTTGCGATGGAGTATTCATGATTTTTGTTTACACATAGATCCACTTTGTATGTCTCGTGGCTATGTCCGAATTTGGGTCATTTTAGCACATAGATCCACAGTGTATTCTGGGTGGATATGTTGATTCATAAGGACATGGATCCACAGTATTTATTTAGTGGCCATGACTCATTTGAAACTTTGTAATATGAGTATGGAAATGCCTACCTCGGACAATGGTATATTATTATGTTGATGCTTGATTGTTTGCAGGTTCTCGATCGATGTGCTCTTTGTTTCGAACACACACATTCTATAAAGTATTTCGACTGTAACGAGTTCCAACTTCATACTTTGGGGGGAATTCTATTACACATTATTTTTTTCACCTAAGTGATCCATTGACAACATGTGTTCATGTTCCCAAAAAGAGCCTTTCTTCATGAGGAAAGTGAGTGACTTTCTCTTCTCAAAAACCTTGTGAAGGAAGGTCGTCGCAGGCTACACCATACACAGGGTGCGACAATGCATGATCATCACCCTCTACTCTAAATATGGGATGCAACATCTCCGTAGGATGCTCTACAGCTACGGTGTGATGATGTCAAAAGACTAAGAAAAGGTCAAGTTTCACGAAAGTTATAGAATGGGATATTCTAGAAGATGAGGTGGCATCTGTATGGTTGGGATCTTACTTGCTTGTCTGATTTGGTGGGATCATCCTAATCTCTTTAACCATCTCTTTTTTCCCTATATAAAGAGGGATTTCTCATGGAAAATTCTAAGGTTGATTTAAGCAAGATTAATGTTGAATAGGCTAAGAATTGGAAGAGGAATTCTACTTTGGTTCATACTTGAGGGATTCATTTTAGTTTATCAAGTCATCATGGATCTTCTTCATTCAAGGTTGGAGAAAGTGTGTGTGATGGAGAAAAGGGTCATCGAGAGGGGACCTTGTGACATCAAGGCTTTGGTTGTAATCTCCACTTTCATTTTAATATGATACAATGATATGTTTCTATCTCATAAAACTTGCTTTGTTTTATTGTATGATTCCTTGATCGCATACATAGGTTCTCGTTGAGTATATTATATTGCTTTCACTTTGGTTGTCTTGTGTTCCCTTGCAGATTCAATATAACAGGAGGACCGAGGTGGAGCTAGGATCACAATGGCAAGAGGAAGTGGTATTTAAACGGTATGTTTCCCATCTCTTGTTAAATATTAAACTCAATGGTTAGAGCTTAGGGAAAGTGTCATATTATGCTTTGTTTTGTTCTGGATCTAGGTGGATCTAGGGAAATATGTTTATGTCCACATTGCTAAGTTCCAAAGACTGAATACAAAATCATCACAACAGATACACAAGAACAATATGCAAAATCTTCTTTATTACCATCAAACCCTTAGGGTAGGGCCACACCATACAATAGATCCTATTATGGAAGGGATCCTCTCCTGTTCACTTGCCTCTTCGAGGGGGAAACCTCCTATTGAGCTTCAGCTCCAAATACAATATTTCTCTTTTTTATCTCATTACATTGCTTGAATCCCTTTATATAGTGCTACCATCACCTAAGAACATTCTAGAGGAGGAATCTTCTAGAAGTAGAATCTTCTAAGAAGTCCTCTTACATTTATTATATCTAACTACCATAGTGGGTCTTATTTAATAATATAGTGGACCTAGTCCACCTTACATTGAATGACCTCTACTATTATGACTATGGGCCCTCTGGGCCCCCCTACTACCTCTCTAGCTACCTTACATTCCATCCCCCTTATGAAAGCATTGTCCTCAACGCTTGATGTACAACCATATACCAGGGTCCCATAGATAATTGTGGACCGTAATGCTGAAGAAGACTGAAGAACCAAAGTCCCATGTAG